>OY744476.1:134820115-135027361 GCA_963556175.1 Tipula confusa | reverse complement strand
ATTATATATTATTATAATAATATAATAATATTAATAATATAATAATATAATAATATAATAATATAATAATATAATAATATAATAATATAATAATATAATAATATAATAATATAATAATATAATAATATAATAATATAATAATATAATAATATAATAATATATAAATAATATATATAATATAATAATATAATAATATAATAATATAATAATATAATAATATATAATATAATAATATAATAATATAATAATATAATAATATAATAATATAATAATATAATAATATAATAATATAATAATATAATAATATAATAATATAATAATATAATAATATAATAATATAATAATATAATAATATAATAATATAATATATAATAATATAATAATATAATAATATAATAATATAATAATATAATAATATAATAATATAATAATAATAATATAATAATATAATATAATAATATAATAATATAATAATATAATAATATAATAATATAATAATATAATAATATAATAATATAATAATATAATAATATAATAATATAATAATATAATAATATAATAATATAATATATAATAATATAATAATATAATAATATAATAATATAATAATATAATAATATAATAATATAATAATATAATAATATTAATAATATAATAATATAATAATATAATAATATAATAATATAATAATATAATAATATAATAATATAATATATAATAATATAATAATATAATAATATAATAATATAATAATATAATAATATAATAATATAATAATATAATAATATATAATATAATAATATAATAATATAATATATAATAATATAATAATATAATAATATAATAATATAATAATATAATAATATAATAATATAATAATATAATAATATAATAATATAATAATATAATAATATAATAATATAATAATATAATAATATAATAATATAATAATATAATAATATAATAATATAATAATATAATAATATAATAATATAATAATATAATAATATAATAATATATAATATAATAATTATAATAATATAATAATATAATAATATAATAATATAATAAATAATAATATAATAATATAATAATATAATAATATAATAATATAATAATATAATAATATAATAATATAATAATATAATAATATAATAATATAATAATATAATAATATAATAATATAATAATATAATAATATAATAATATAATAATATAATAATATAATAATAAATAATATAATAATATAATAATATAATAATATAATAATATAATAATATAATAATATAATAATATAATAATATAATAATATAATAATATAATAATATAATAATATAATAATATAATAATATAATAATATAATAATATAATAATATAATAATATAATAATATAATAATATAAATAATATAATAATATAATAATATAATAATATAATAATATAATAATATAATAATATAATAATATAATAATATAATAATATAATAATATAATAATATAATAATATAATAATATAATAATATAATAATATAATAATATAATAATATAATAATAATAATATAATAATATAATAATATAATAATATAATAATATAATAATATATATATAATAATATAATAATATAATAATATAATAATATAATAATATAATAATATAATAATATAATAATATAATAATATAATAATATAATAATATAATAATATAATAATATAATAATATAATAATATAATAATATAATAATATAATAATATAATAATATAATAATATAATAATATAATAATATAATAATATAATAATATAATAATATAATAATATAATAATATAATAATATAATAATATAATAATATAATAATATAATAATATAATAATATAATAATATAATAATATAATAATATAATAATATAATAATATAATAATATAATAATATAATAATATAAATAATATAATAATATAATAATATAATAATATAATAATATAATAATATAATAATATAATAATATAATAATATAATAATATAATAATATAATAATATAATAATATAATAATATAATAATATAATAATATAATAATATAATAATATAATAATATAATAATATAATAATATAATAATATAATAATATAATAATATAATAATATAATAATATAATAATATAATAATATAATAATATAATAATATAATAATATAATAATATAATAATATAATAATATAATAATATAATAATATAATAATATAATAATATAATAATATAATAATATAATAATATAATAATATAATAATATAATAATATAATAATATAATAATATAATAATATAATAATATAATAATATAATAATATAATAATATAATAATATAATAATATAATAATATAATAATATAATAATATAATAATATAATAATATAATAATATAATAATATAATAATATAATAATATAATAATATAATAATATAATAATATAATAATATAATAATATAATAATATAATAATATATAATATAATAATATAATAATATAATAATATAATAATATAATAATATAATAATATAATAATATAATAATATAATAATATAATAATATAATAATATAATAATATAATAATATAATAATATAATAATATAATAATATAATAATATAATAATATAATAATATAATAATATAATAATATAATAATATAATAATATAATAATATAATAATATAATAATATAATAATATAATAATATAATAATATAATAATATAATAATATAATAATATAATAATATAATAATATAATAATATAATAATATAATAATATAATAATATAATAATATAATAATATAATAATATAATAATATAATAATATAATAATATAATAATATAATAATATAATAATATAATAATATAATAATATAATAATATAATAATATAATAATATAATAATATAATAATATAATAATATAATAATATAATAATATAATAATATAATAATATAATAATATAATAATATAATAATATAATAATATAATAATATAATAATATAATAATATAATAATATAATAATATAATAATATAATAATATAATAATATAATAATATAATAATATAATAATATAATAATATAATAATATAATAATATAATAATATAATAATATAATAATATAATAATATAATAATATAATAATATAATAATATAATAATATAATAATATAATAATATAATAATATAATAATATAATAATATAATAATATAATAATATAATAATATAATAATATAATAATATAATAATATAATAATATAATAATATAATAATATAATAATATAATAATATAATAATATAATAATATAATAATATAATAATATAATAATATAATAATATAATAATATAATAATATAATAATATAATAATATAATAATATAATAATATAATAATATAATAATATAATAATATAATAATATAATAATATAATAATATAATAATATAATAATATAATAATATAATAATATAATAATATAATAATATAATAATATAATAATATAATAATATAATAATATAATAATATAATAATATAATAATATAATAATATAATAATATAATAATATAATAATATAATAATATAATAATATAATAATATAATAATATAATAATATAATAATATAATAATATAATAATATAATAATATAATAATATAATAATATAATAATATAATAATATAATAATATAATAATATAATAATATAATAATATAATAATATAATAATATAATAATATAATAATATAATAATATAATAATATAATAATATAATAATATAATAATATAATAATATAATAATATAATAATATAATAATATAATAATATAATAATATAATAATATAATAATATAATAATATAATAATATAATAATATAATAATATAATAATATAATAATATAATAATATAATAATATAATAATATAATAATATAATAATATAATAATATAATAATATAATAATATAATAATATAATAATATAATAATATAATAATATAATAATATAATAATATAATAATATAATAATATAATAATATAATAATATAATAATATAATAATATAATAATATAATAATATAATAATATAATAATATAATAATATAATAATATAATAATATAATAATATAATAATATAATAATATAATAATATAATAATATAATAATATAATAATATAATAATATAATAATATAATAATATAATAATATAATAATATAATAATATAATAATATAATAATATAATAATATAATAATATAATAATATAATAATATAATAATATAATAATATAATAATATAATAATATAATAATATAATAATATAATAATATAATAATATAATAATATAATAATATAATAATATAATAATATAATAATATAATAATATAATAATATAATAATATAATAATATAATAATATAATAATATAATAATATAATAATATAATAATATAATAATATAATAATATAATAATATAATAATATAATAATATAATAATATAATAATATAATAATATAATAATATAATAATATAATAATATAATAATATAATAATATAATAATATAATAATATAATAATATAATAATATAATAATATAATAATATAATAATATAATAATATAATAATATAATAATATAATAATATAATAATATAATAATATAATAATATAATAATATAATAATATAATAATATAATAATATAATAATATAATAATATAATAATATAATAATATAATAATATAATAATATAATAATATAATAATATAATAATATAATAATATAATAATATAATAATATAATAATATAATAATATAATAATATAATAATATAATAATATAATAATATAATAATATAATAATATAATAATATAATAATATAATAATATAATAATATAATAATATAATAATATAATAATATAATAATATAATAATATAATAATATAATAATATAATAATATAATAATATAATAATATAATAATATAATAATATAATAATATAATAATATAATAATATAATAATATAATAATATAATAATATAATAATATAATAATATAATAATATAATAATATAATAATATAATAATATAATAATATAATAATATAATAATATAATAATATAATAATATAATAATATAATAATATAATAATATAATAATATAATAATATAATAATATAATAATATAATAATATAATAATATAATAATATAATAATATAATAATATAATAATATAATAATATAATAATATAATAATATAATAATATAATAATATAATAATATAATAATATAATAATATAATAATATAATAATATAATAATATAATAATATAATAATATAATAATATAATAATATAATAATATAATAATATAATAATATAATAATATAATAATATAATAATATAATAATATAATAATATAATAATATAATAATATAATAATATAATAATATAATAATATAATAATATAATAATATAATAATATAATAATATAATAATATAATAATATAATAATATAATAATATAATAATATAATAATATAATAATATAATAATATAATAATATAATAATATAATAATATAATAATATAATAATATAATAATATAATAATATAATAATATAATAATATAATAATATAATAATATAATAATATAATAATATAATAATATAATAATATAATAATATAATAATATAATAATATAATAATATAATAATATAATAATATAATAATATAATAATATAATAATATAATAATATAATAATATAATAATATAATAATATAATAATATAATAATATAATAATATAATAATATAATAATATAATAATATAATAATATAATAATATAATAATATAATAATATAATAATATAATAATATAATAATATAATAATATAATAATATAATAATATAATAATATAATAATATAATAATATAATAATATAATAATATAATAATATAATAATATAATAATATAATAATATAATAATATAATAATATAATAATATAATAATATAATAATATAATAATATAATAATATAATAATATAATAATATAATAATATAATAATATAATAATATAATAATATAATAATATAATAATATAATAATATAATAATATAATAATATAATAATATAATAATATAATAATATAATAATATAATAATATAATAATATAATAATATAATAATATAATAATATAATAATATAATAATATAATAATATAATAATATAATAATATAATAATATAATAATATAATAATATAATAATATAATAATATAATAATATAATAATATAATAATATAATAATATAATAATATAATAATATAATAATATAATAATATAATAATATAATAATATAATAATATAATAATATAATAATATAATAATATAATAATATAATAATATAATAATATAATAATATAATAATATAATAATATAATAATATAATAATATAATAATATAATAATATAATAATATAATAATATAATAATATAATAATATAATAATATAATAATATAATAATATAATAATATAATAATATAATAATATAATAATATAATAATATAATAATATAATAATATAATAATATAATAATATAATAATATAATAATATAATAATATAATAATATAATAATATAATAATATAATAATATAATAATATAATAATATAATAATATAATAATATAATAATATAATAATATAATAATATAATAATATAATAATATAATAATATAATAATATAATAATATAATAATATAATAATATAATAATATAATAATATAATAATATAATAATATAATAATATAATAATATAATAATATAATAATATAATAATATAATAATATAATAATATAATAATATAATAATATAATAATATAATAATATAATAATATAATAATATAATAATATAATAATATAATAATATAATAATATAATAATATAATAATATAATAATATAATAATATAATAATATAATAATATAATAATATAATAATATAATAATATAATAATATAATAATATAATAATATAATAATATAATAATATAATAATATAATAATATAATAATATAATAATATAATAATATAATAATATAATAATATAATAATATAATAATATAATAATATAATAATATAATAATATAATAATATAATAATATAATAATATAATAATATAATAATATAATAATATAATAATATAATAATATAATAATATAATAATATAATAATATAATAATATAATAATATAATAATATAATAATATAATAATATAATAATATAATAATATAATAATATAATAATATAATAATATAATAATATAATAATATAATAATATAATAATATAATAATATAATAATATAATAATATAATAATATAATAATATAATAATATAATAATATAATAATATAATAATATAATAATATAATAATATAATAATATAATAATATAATAATATAATAATATAATAATATAATAATATAATAATATAATAATATAATAATATAATAATATAATAATATAATAATATAATAATATAATAATATAATAATATAATAATATAATAATATAATAATATAATAATATAATAATATAATAATATAATAATATAATAATATAATAATATAATAATATAATAATATAATAATATAATAATATAATAATATAATAATATAATAATATAATAATATAATAATATAATAATATAATAATATAATAATATAATAATATAATAATATAATAATATAATAATATAATAATATAATAATATAATAATATAATAATATAATAATATAATAATATAATAATATAATAATATAATAATATAATAATATAATAATATAATAATATAATAATATAATAATATAATAATATAATAATATAATAATATAATAATATAATAATATAATAATATAATAATATAATAATATAATAATATAATAATATAATAATATAATAATATAATAATATAATAATATAATAATATAATAATATAATAATATAATAATATAATAATATAATAATATAATAATATAATAATATAATAATATAATAATATAATAATATAATAATATAATAATATAATAATATAATAATATAATAATATAATAATATAATAATATAATAATATAATAATATAATAATATAATAATATAATAATATAATAATATAATAATATAATAATATAATAATATAATAATATAATAATATAATAATATAATAATATAATAATATAATAATATAATAATATAATAATATAATAATATAATAATATAATAATATAATAATATAATAATATAATAATATAATAATATAATAATATAATAATATAATAATATAATAATATAATAATATAATAATATAATAATATAATAATATAATAATATAATAATATAATAATATAATAATATAATAATATAATAATATAATAATATAATAATATAATAATATAATAATATAATAATATAATAATATAATAATATAATAATATAATAATATAATAATATAATAATATAATAATATAATAATATAATAATATAATAATATAATAATATAATAATATAATAATATAATAATATAATAATATAATAATATAATAATATAATAATATAATAATATAATAATATAATAATATAATAATATAATAATATAATAATATAATAATATAATAATATAATAATATAATAATATAATAATATAATAATATAATAATATAATAATATAATAATATAATAATATAATAATATAATAATATAATAATATAATAATATAATAATATAATAATATAATAATATAATAATATAATAATATAATAATATAATAATATAATAATATAATAATATAATAATATAATAATATGATAATATAATAATATAATATTATAATAATATAATAATATAATAATATAATAATATAATAATATAATAATATAATAATCTAAAATTCTAATATGTATATAAATTGAAAATTTAAAAATCAATGCAACAACCGTTGAACTGAAAAAATATACATTTTAATCCATAAAATACCATAAAATTCAGAAGAAATCACATTGTTTAACGCTAAAATGAAAAGAAACAACCGTTAAATTGACAAAATACGTCCAAGTGTAAATGTACAGTACGCAAATTTAGAAAACTGTCATTAGCATAGAATCTGAAACCAAAATAAGTATATTTTGTTTCTGATAGAATTATCAATGGAAAAAAAAACATAAAAAGCTATCAATAAAATGGAAAAATAAAATATTAGCTGAAACGAAAGATATCGGCCAAGCATGACTCATTCGTACGCAGATGAAGAAGCTTAGGATTGATATCGCCATTTCTTCGCCACCGCCTTTCGTAATAAATTAATGTCTCTCATATTTTGAGGATTTTTCAAAAAATTCAAGTTTCTCATACCTTAACGGCATAATTTTTTTTTGTCAAAATATTAATTATGTATAAGCCTATTATAATATGTATAACAGTTTACTTTGTATAATTATAGTTGTAATAACTATAGAGCACTAACGTAGCCGCTTTTTTAAATCAATAAATATTTTCTAAATGATTTTGACATTTTAATTATGATTTTAACAAAATAAATTTACCAAGCGTAAATTTTAATTAATTAAAAAATATTATAATCATTATAATATAATTAAATAAAATAAAGAAAAATTAATTATTTTTAAATATGTAATACATATTTCAAATATATAATTTTTGTGTGAGTGTGTGTGTGTATGAATGTATGTTTTTAATGTTAATTATGTATTATAATTTGTTGGTTGTCATTGTGCTATATACAGTATGATTCGTAAAACACGGAACAAGCAATTTAAAAAGTAAAGTATACCAGACCAGGACATAAAGAGTAAAGGGTTCTTAGGTTTAAGAGTTTTAAGGGTAAAGGGTATAATTGTAACTTTTTACTTTAAGGTTTCATTTAGTGTTCTCCTTTTTCTCCAATTTTAGTTGCATATGGCCAGATCATTGATTATTCCTGTTAATCCCCATTGAATGCCACTAGGTGATGGTTGTTTAATTTTCTCACAACACTATCCAATGCGATCAGGAAAAACACTGGCGAGAGTACGTTTCCTTGCCTTATTCTTTGAGTATTGTGGTATGTTTCACTTTGTTTGCCTTTGTAATGAACTGGGCTTCCAGTACTCTATTGCGTTCCTATTTATCGTTTCAAATCAACAAAGCAAGGTTATAGAGGAAAATTTAAATAATTCGATTGAACAGGTCTTCCTGGTCTGACCAATTTAGTCATTTCTTAATTTTGTATTGATTGCAGTGGAGATTCTGTCAAGAATAATCATTCCAATAACTTTTGCTGTAGTGTAGAAGAGGGATATATACCTCGTCAGTTCTTGCAATCCCTTATGTCACCTTTTTTAGGGATCGACATTTGCAAGCCTTCTTCTTATTTTTGTAGTATTCTGCCAGAATTCCAAACATGTTGTACGCATGCAGTTGTAGATTTCCTGGCTTTGAATATTTCAGCGATCTGTTTCAGTTGCTTTATTGTTCTTTATTACACCTTCAACTTCCTATTGGTGAAATGGCTGGTGTAGTGCTCGCATGTTTTGATTTGCTATTGTATTTTTTCGATCATTTCTTGCCATCTCCTTTTACTTGTATCTTCGAACTTCCGTTTCACCTTAAGTGCCGTATTTTGTTAATATACATTTATGAGAATATTATGGGTCGTTTATTTAAGAGTAAAGGAATGCTTTTTATTTTAAAATACGTTTATTCTTCTTTGCTTATTTCACAAGATTGACTTGTTCATTTTTGTAAAGTCAATTTACAAAGCAAAAAATCCTTTTCAAAAAAGTATTTCCTGATGAACTAAATTGAAGTTGAATATGAATCGACATCTTCAATTTACAGGATGATCCCACAATACTCCGCCTTTAATGGAAACGTGCAGGTATGTAAAATTTCCTTCCGGTCTTTGTAGTTTTCACTGGAGGTGATCCTGATGTTGTAGTGATCGACGATGTAATACCTGGTTGAGTTTTTGACGTATCTGGTACAATTCTTGTCATCAGTGTTGTTGTTGTTTGTTCCGTGTTATGTGGGATAAATGCTGCTTTCAAACGATCAACTGAAATATTTTGTGTTGAATTGCAATTTTTTATCACAAAATACTTGTCAAAACGTTTGATTATTTCGTATGGTCCTGCATATGGTCATTGTAATGGTGGACGTACGATGTATTTCTCACAAATACGTGTGCAACTTTATAAATCTTTTTGCATGAAAATTTTTGTGTTATCATGATGAGCGGTCGTCGTAGGTCGGATAGTGGAAATAAGCCTTTGAAACTCCTTTACGAATTTAGATTCACTATGCTTGTCTTTAGTTGAGTCAAAGTATTTTCCCGGGATGCGAAGGGTTTGCCCAAAAACAATTTCTGCCGGTGATGCTTTGATGTCATCCTTGTACAGAACTCGTAATCCTAATAGAATCAGTGGCATTAGATTGGTCCAATTATTGTTTTGATGAGACTTAATTGAAATTTTTAACGTTCTGTGCCACCGTTCGATAATCCCATTCGCTTGAGGGTGATATGGCATAGTTTTTAAATGTCTAACGCCCAGTGCTTGATTAATTTCCCTGAATATCAATTTGGGACTCAAATTGACATCCCAAATCGGGTGAGATCTTAATGGGAACCCCAAAATATTGTATCCAGCCCGAGATAAGGTGTTTTGCAACTGTGTCGGCTGTGATATTTTCTATAGGAATTGCGGTAGGCCATCTATTGAACCGATCGATGATGGTCAAACAATACCTGTTACCAGCTGAAGGTGGCATGGGTCCTATTATGTCGATGTTAATATGCTCGAACCTGGAATTTGGCTGAACGTAGTTCGATATCGCTGATTTGTTGTGTCAAGTAGTTTTCGAAAGTTGACACTGTATGCATGTCCTCACGTATACCTGGCAATCCTTATTTATCGCCGGTAAAAGAATCGATCACAAATCAATCTTTGGGTACCACGAGCCCCTGGGTGGGTTAATTCGTGTAATTTGTTGATGATTGGTTGGCGATATTCCATCGGAACGAACGGGCGAATATGGTTTTGCGAAGAATCACAATAAATTTTCATATTTGTATCCGACATGGTAAAGCGGCTTATTCGTAAGGAAATTCCTGTCCAGTATTGATTTTAATTCTGGATCATGGTGTTGCGCTGCTGCCAATTTCTCGTAATTGACTGCACTCGTTAAATTGACCACATTAATTCTTGACAGTAAATCAGCCACACTGTTATCCGAACAGATAATATGACGAATATCAGTCAAAAATTTACTGATGTAGTCGAGTTGCCTAATTTGCCTCGGCGTTAGTGGTTCTTTCTTTTGCCGGAATGCGAATATAAACGGTTTGTGATCAGTATAGATACAAAATTCTCTTCCTTCCAGCATGTGACGGAAATATTTCACAGCCTGATAAATGGCAGTCAATCCTCTATCGTAGGTGTGTCGCATTTGTTTGGCTTCTGCTAATTTTTTTGCATAGAAACCCAAAAGCAGGAGCTCCGTAAATAAAAATAGGTCTGCGTTGCGTATTGGTGCGCAAATAAGGTTGGATTAATTAGGTCATTCTTACATAGTTGAAAAGCTGTAACTGCTTCTTCCGACCAAGCAATTGGTGTTTTATCATTTTTTTTATTTCCAATCATTAACTTTTGAAGCGTTAATTGATTTTTTACTGCATTTCTTACAAGCCTTCTGTAAAAATGTACCATGGCCAGAAAACGTTTTATCCCCGCCGGTTGTTGGGCGTTCGAATTCTTTGATTGCTTCAATCTTTTCTGGTAAGGGTTTTAAACCATTTGTTGTGATTTGGTGCCCGAGAAATTTAACTTCGGCTCTTCTAAATACACAATTTGTCACGTTGATGCTCAACCCTTATTGTCGCAATCGTTCGAATACGATGGAGAGGTGTTTTCGATGTTCCTCTATGTTTTCTGATGCGACAGCTATGTCATCGATATACGAGAACACAAACGATAAATCTTTTAAAACCTCATACATTAATCGTTGCTGGGTCTGTGCGGCGTTGCAGAGTCCGAACGGTGTATATAGTAATTCAAATAATCCGAACGGTGCTGTTATCGCAGTTTTTGGTATATCTGCAGGTTCCACCGGGATTTGGTGATATGCTCGTTGAAGGTCAATGGTAGAAAATAATTTACAACCATTTAGAATGTTTCCGAAATCCAGCACCGTAATTGAATTCAAAAGGCGGTAATCGCCACAAGGGCGCTAATCTCCATTTTGTTTTTTACCATGTGTAATGGGGAAGCCCAATTGCTTTTAAATGGACGGCAGATTCCTCTCCGTACTAGGCCTTCGAATTCGCTGCGAGCCACCCTCCATTTGTCTGGCGCGAATCGACGAGGGCGTACAGAAACTAGATGGCCTGTTGTAATTATTTGATGCGTGATATTAATTTTTGACGGAGCCCTGTGGTCGTGCTGTACTATGATGTCTCTGTATTCCCGTAAAATCTCCGAGAATGGAATTGTGACATCGAAGGTTGTAATTCCTAACGTTGGTTTATCGTTGATGTACCTTTTGTTGACAACCTGGTTGCACCGTCTATCAAACGATTTTGTTTCATATCTATCAACAATCAGTAATGTTTGATAAAATCCACTCCGATGATCGGTTGTTTTAGGTCGGCATCGATAAAGTTCCAGATAAAATTTCGCTGAAGTCCAAAATTTAAAGATAATTTCTTTTGGCTGTATGTGTGAATTTGTGTCCCATTTGCTGCGCAAAGTTTCGATCGATTTAATATTTTGCGATTATTTTCACTGTTCGGGGGTAAAACAGCAATATCCGCACCGGTATCAATTAAAAACCGTTGCTTGCATTTAAGATCCGAAATGTATAAATTATTTATACAGACATCCGAATTTTTATGTTTGATCGAATTTTCCGCCTCATTCGACCGAATATTTATTTTTTTGTGGCAAAATTATACGGTTGTCTGCATTTCTGCGCTTTTTTCACCAAATTTATAATGCCACTAACACTGTTCGTAGTCTTGCTTCTTATTTGAAGTATGATAAGATGATCCTTTTTCTTTGATCCGACACGGCAAACTATTCCAACAAAGCTTTTTTTAATGAATTATATTTTTCGTCAGCCGGTGAGTGCACCAGGGATAATATTTTTTTATCCACTGCCGTTAATAACGTATAAAATTTTGTTGCGTCAGTAAATATTCCACTCAATGCAAATTGTGCCTCCACTTGTTGGAACCAAATTTCGGCCTTCACTGACCAGAAAGGCGGTAGCCTAACTGCTACTTTGTTTACGATAATGTCATTTTCGTTTTCATCTCCCACAATGAAGAATTTATGTATTTTAATATTAATATTCCGAGTATAATATTTTATGTGTAACATCAGAAATTTTATGATGTATCTTCACGAACTTTTTTACACTTCTATAACACTATAACACTGGTCTCGTAACCTCAAAAGTTTTTGTGTATTTATGGTTGTGCACTTTTTGTTAAATTATTTTTATTTTTACGACAATAATTTTATATTTATTTATTAGTTAACCCGTGCTTTTAATCACATCGAGGTCACCAAATTATGGGAATATTATGGGTCGTTTATTTAAAAGTAAAGGAATGATTTTTATTTTAAAGTACGTTTATTCTTCTTTGCTTATTTCACGAGATTCACTTGTTCATTTTTGTACAGTCAATTTACAAAGTAAAAAAGCCTTTTCAAAAAAGAATTTCCCGATGAACCAAATTGAAGTTGAATATGTATCGACGTCTTCGATTTACAGGATGACCTCACACATTTGTACCTTAAATTAACAGCGTTTCTCAATTATTTTTCAATTATCATCACTTATTCAAAATTTCCCATTGTATTCCTGGTGGCCGAGTACGTCCGAATAATTTTTGAAGTAGGCTTTTTCAGTTTGGTTCTATGGTTTGTTGTTGATGGCTTCGCATTTATCTGGAAATTGAGTCAAAGCATTTAATTGAAGAGGTTTCTTGTTTCAGTATCTCTCAATCGGATTATAAAAATGTATTAAATTTCTTCCTATTTGACTTGTGTATTTCACTGCTGCTGGCTGGATTTGAAACTGTGTTATTAATAGTTGATCATCGCTGTAAATTTTGCGACCTTATAATATTTTGGAATCTTGCTACTATTGTTCTACTGCGTATTAGATTTCATTCCATCAATGCTTTCTTTACTTTAGCAGTTATTACAAGGACTTCGCATTCTTCATGTACGTCATCTTTGCCAGGACTATCATGTTATTACCATGTGCTTGTGTTTATTTCACCACTATCCGTCCCGTTATTTAATGCATCTTGTATTAAATGTGTCAACGAAATAAAGTTGGTGCGATAGCTGGCAGTTTGCCCAATATTCTAATAACGAAAAAGGTTTGGCCTTTCCTACCAAGTATAGTTGACGTAATCGCCTAATAAACCTCAAAATTTTCACATTGTGGGTTCAGATAACCATCGATTGATTGTTGAGAAAAAATTTTCACAGCGTGTAACTGTTTGGTACAGCTTTTGTGCTGAAGGCATCATCGGACTATTCTCTTTCGAAAATACTACTAGTCAAGCAATAACTGTTAATTGGAAAATGATACGCCATTTTTTACGTCTAAACTAAAATATATGGATGTGCAAATGACATGTGGTTTCAACAAGATGAGAATTTTTCAACTAAACTAGGATTAAAATGAGCGGGGCTTAATCGAATACAATGATTTGATTAGCTAATAAGTTGGATTAAGCCAATTTTGTCCAGAAGCTGGAACGCGATACTTGGTTGATGGATATCATACTAAGCAAAATTTATGTTGAAACCAAACCGTTATGGGCTAGTGAGTCGATTGATACCAATTTCTTAACCTTTGAAACTCTATATTGAGATTTTTGAACAAGCGATGTAACCCTTTAGAAATACGTGACGCGACTACTAAACGGGTTACCCAAAGGTCGGCAAAAGCATTTGTATCAGCTCAGATCATGGGAATGTATAGTATGCAAACATCCACCACAACATAGTGTGCCCAAGCAGTCACCCATCTAAGTACTAACTATATGCTGAATAAAATGCTTGACTTCGGTGATCGAACGAGATCCGGTATGCTCAACATGGTAAGGTCGTTGGCTTATTCCGGTTTTCAATAAATTCATTGAGCTCAGTAGATTTACTAGATATGCTTGTACGTGGGTGTTCTTGCAGTTTTTCGGTTGAATAGTCATTCGTTGCAATACGATGACTGGTAAATATTTTTGACCTCTGCGCACTTAAATGTTGGATGTTGTCTATATGTACAATGGCCTTGCATAATCGATCCCTATAATCCAATACTTCTGCTTTAGTAGGCTCAACGTTAGTGCATATGGTTCATGTGAATTAATGTTTTGGATTAGTTTTTCATCGATTGCATGGTCCTTTGGCAGGATGATTGGATGCTTCGCTGAATATGGTATATGTGATGGTTTGTTCAGCCGTCCACCTACCCTTAATTGTCCATTGGCATCACTTAACGGATTGAGTGACGATAATTTGTGTTTTACGGGTAATGCTATGTTAGAACTTAGTATTGAAAATTAATTTGTAAACACAAACTTTTGAATATTGTGTAGAATCTCAATCTCTGTCTCGATGAATTCAATTGGAGTAATACATTTATTTTGTAGTTTATTCAGCGCAATTCTAAAAGCTGGTCTTTCAAATCTAAGAATGTACACCATTATCTTTCTTATTTTAAACAATGAAGAAATTTGGATATTAACGTTATCCATACATCGTCGACGACTAGGTCAGTTAGGACGTTGATATGTTTAGATCTTTCTTCTAATGAATATTGTTTTCAGCCAGTTTGATTCATCTTGAATCAGTCATTGTGGTCCACGCCACCAGAGGTCAACATTTGATAAAAATTGTAGTTTGATTCCTTTAGTTATCGCATCAGCTGAATTGTTCCTTAAGTCGTGATGCCATTTATTCCGTGGAGTAGTATCCAAAATTATTAATGTTCGGTTTCCAATAAAACTCATCCATCGTCTTAGACCCTCAGACAGCCAGGCGAAGGTTTATAGTTCACTGTAATATAGAGAATTTACACAGAACGTTACTAACTTATGGACAAAAGTACTGCGCCGCATAATTCGAGCCTTGGTAATGATATTTGTTTCAAAGGGGCAACATTACTTTTTGCAGCTACAATATTGACAGTAATTTCGTCAAATTCGTTGACCGCCCGTAGGTATATGACACTTCCATATGTTACTTCTGAGGCATCACAGAATTCGTATAGTTCAAGTCGTTTTGCATTCGATATTGAACTCAGCCGCCGTGAAATTTGAATACTCTCTAACTCTGGCAATGTATTTTTTAAGTTTTAACTGCTAAATAAGATGCACATGCAGTTCCATATGTCACTGTGTTGAGTTTATATGTTTTGACTGGTTCCATCTGAGTTTCACGCGACAAAATTAATTGGAAGTTGGCATCGTTGCTGTCTACGAAGGTCTGCCGGTACATATTCCAAGATCTGCCGAATATTCGGCCCCACTTGCAAGATGTCATTCAACGAAACTTTCATTGCAGTTTTGCACGAAGCATCGAAGACAACTCTAAATTTTGTGGTACTACTATAGTTGGCTTGGTCACGGCGTGATGAGTCATGAGGTAAATTTTTGTTATCTTGAACAGGAATCTCAATTGCGGAAACAAGTGACATATGGCCTAAAGCTACTTACTCAGAAATAAAAACTTGATATGACTCAAAAAATGCAAGTACTTTAGAAAATATTCTATCCATTGCAGTTAGTCGTTGGTACGCGCCATGGTATGCCTAGTGAAGGTGTCGGGTCTTAAATGGAAGTTTTACAACATACTGGCCCTTTTGACTTCGAGTGGTAGTGTCTTCGTAAAATACCTTGCACGGATGAAGCGAAAAGCGATGAGCTTGGTGATATGGTTTCTTCCATTTCCCAAAATCGTTTTACATCTTCATGAAGATCATCGTTCGTAATTCGAATGACCGAGTCAGAAGAAGCATGTAAATTTATTGAACTGGTTGACGTATCATATCCATGGTTCTGCAATTAACCAACCAAATTTAGACGATTGTAAGATACGTAACCATTTACAGTTTGTTGTTCTGGATTTAATATTACAAAGAATAGATTAATTTTTGACTTCTTAAAAGGAACTGGTTTCATTGGTAATAGTTTTGTAATTTCTGGTATGATATAAGCTGTGACAAACAGAACATAATTTTTATCTGTTCTGGATTGTATGGTCATATCGATTTATCCCCGCGTTCGTCCAACGGATGTGGATGCTAGACCGTAAACAGATAAGGAAGCATGACTTCGCTTGAGGCCTAGGCTTTGTGCACAGGATTCATAGTTACAAAGGATGTTTGTGAACCTGAAACTAATAATGCGCGGTGTAACTGGAGCTTGCCGCGGTATGTGATTTGATGTAGACAAGTTCTACGAAATTGAATGTCTGAATGCTGAATAAAAATATATGAAATGTTTAGTGATAGATGATACTAAGACTGCAATGGTGTGA
The DNA here is from genome assembly GCA_963556175.1 of Tipula confusa. NCBI lineage: Eukaryota > Metazoa > Arthropoda > Insecta > Diptera > Tipulidae > Tipula > Tipula confusa. The sequence continues at coordinate 135,008,776 of OY744476.1, read as the reverse complement.
CAACTTACTGGTCGAAAACTTACTGGTCGGACTGACTTACTGGCCGGCTGGTGCATCATCCCGTGATGTGAGGATTTCCGAACACAAGTGCTGTTGGTAATACCGTGGTGGTCGATGAATGAAGTGTGTGTATGGTTGTTGTCTAATTCAGGTTTTCAATAAATTCATTGTGTTCAGTAGGTTTACTAGATGTGCTTGTTCACGTGGGTGTTCTTTCGGTTTATCGGTTTAATGGTTATTCGTTGCATATTTTTCAACTCTGCGCACTTAAATGTTGGACGTTGCTGGTTGCATACTATACGTTCCCTTCATGAATTTATCTGAGCTGATAAAAATGCTTTTGCCGACCTTTGGGTAACTCATTTAGTAGTCGCGTCACAAATTTCTAATGCGTTATACCGCTTGTTCAAAAATCTCAATAGAGTTTCAAAGGTTCGGAAAATTTGTATCAACCGACTCACTAGCCCATAACTGTATGATTTCAACATCAATTTTGCTTAATATGATATACATCATAGTACACGACCTCCCCGAATTATTTCATTAGAAGTTTCAGTGATTCAACTTAATTCCCTTCCGTTACTTTGTACACAAGGCCATTGCTCAATGAATGTTTGCACTAATGATGTTACGATAGGCGTCATTTTATCATATCGATTGCATAGTTTTTGCAATCCTCTTATGTAATTGCCTTCCGTTATTGCAATATGTCGTATTAATGAACCAGCTTACACATTTAAGCAGGCCTTTTATCATTTGCAATTTGTGCACATTACTGATATTTTGATTGGTATGTAATGTATTTTTGAAAAGACTAGGTAATTATATGAATATACTTATCTGAAATTGCAGGCACCAAAAAATGTTTGTAAAAATGGATCTGGATCGATGATATAATTGAATTATTTGTCCAGAACTTCAAAATTAGGCGCTGTATTGCTGAAATTTAACCACATTTATGCACATTGGCATAGAAAATGAGAACAAAGTTCTAGGATAGTTTAGACATAGCTTAACAACGTTTTTTGGACAACGCTCCGCAGATTATCATGAGTTGAAGTTCCCTGCCACAATTCTTGATATTTAGTCTTAAAGGTATCATAATACATCCTTTTTATGAAATTTTGGGTGAGTAGAAAATGTTGTATTTATATAAGGAACCACTATAGAAAGTAAAATAATGGATACGATTAGCAACTGAATTAGAACAGAGCAGATTTGATAGTTGACATTAGACAGTAAGTCTAAGTGTGGTTTGTGCTGATCTGTATTTGTATAACAAATCCAAGTAATAATTTTTGTTATTTTAAAGACATTGAATTAATAAAAATTTGGTCATCTGAGTTAAAAACATTGCATGGGAAAACTTTAGATCGATGATCATGTTCAAATTTTCAGCTTCAAATTTCACCGGCAGGATAAAAATCTCCTATAACACATAATATGATAAGGGACATTTATATTAAAATCAGGTACAAAGATGTGCATGTGGTTTTTAATTTAACTAACGAGATTGTGCTACCATTGGTGGCTTAGGCTTATTAAGAATGCTTATACCATATATGTACGTTTAATACTCCGTTAACTCGTTGTTTATCATTAAAACCAACTTATATTCACAAACATTAATTTTCCCACGCAATTATGCATGTCACACTGATAAATAATCTAATAAATTGAATTAAATATTTCCACTTAATTGAACATTTCAATTGCAATATTACCATATGCATTGCAGTTATAAAATCGATCATAAAAATAGGCAGTTTACGCGAATATCTGATTGTAATTCATTAACAATAGGTTACTGAATAAATATTGCATGTTATGGTTTTAATTCAATAAATTCCAAATAATTAATTACAAACATAGAAAACATTTTGTTTAATTAATTTTGTACAAAAAAGTTTTTTATTAAAATTATTATTATTGCAATTTTTTGGTGAATTGATTTTTTTTTTGTTTTTAACTATTTAACCACGAAAATATAATTATAAATGTTTCTTTGCCAATTAATTTAAAATAAAAATAAAAAATCAGATAAAATAATCATTTAATCATTTATTCAAGCTAAACAGAGATAAAATTTTGTTTTCACAACAATACCTAAGAAACAAACCAATAAACTTAAAATACGTTTGTAATGGTTATCAAACCATGAAGCCGAGTTCATTGTTGCGTTCATTCCGTTCGTTTGTTGCAACCCAATGGTTTTTCTACCAATAGCATCCTTCGAAAATGACGTTATATTTCTTCTATATTTGTATTTTTTTCACCAAGTTGGTCTATCTCCAACTTTTTTATAAAACAAACGTGGTGAAAAAAAGACTATATGATACATGAAAATAGAGACAGAAACAAAGCGACGCTTGAATCTGACATTTTTTTTTATTCAAATGTCGTGTCTTGTCTTGTCGTGTTTTTTGTCGATTTGAAGAAAATGTCATCTAATTTAAGCAAGTAAAATATATTTAACATAAATTTTAGTATCATTAAAACATTAAAATTATTCTAATCTAAAAATTGTTTATTTATTTTTATTTTAGAATTTGCAATGGATATCAAATTAATCGAATTAGTAAAGCAACACAAAATTCTTTACGATTTATCCCATCCAAATTATAAAAACAATTCAGCTAGAAAAAAGGCTTGGGCACGTTTGGCTCCGGAAGTTGGATTATCTAGTATGTATAATAAATAATTATAAGTTCGTTATTCTGATCAGAAATGAAGTGAACTTTGTAATACAAATCTGTATATATATCATATATGTAAATATGTATATATATATATATATATATATATATATATATATATATATATATATATATATATATATATATATATATATATATATATATATAAATAATTAAATTCATTAGTTAATAATAAATATTTCACCTTTTTGTAGGTAAAGAGGTTCAAACAAAATAGAGAGGACTAAAGTCCAGATACCGGGAGGCTCTAAACTCCAAAGAATGTAGAAGTGGTGGATCACCCAAAACTCTATAAAAAAATGCATTTTTAGTTACCGAAATGGACTTTTCAAATCCTATTTTGTTGATATTAAAAAAATATTTTTCAGAGGTTTTTAAACATACTTATTTTATTTTAAACTTTTCTTGTAGGCCAACGACATCAAACGTTGAATGGGCATCCGACTCAACCATCGGCGTATTGTTAGATCAAGGCACCTCGAATATTAGCAATCATTTCCAAGACATATTTGACTCGACGGCGGAGAGTCTTGATGATAATGTAACTGAAGCCTTCAATTCACCATTCCCCTCATCACTTTCGGGCTTTTCGGGTAAACGAAGAAGAAGTATCCAACCAGATAATACTGTGATATTAAATGACTTAATAGAAACTATGAAGGGACATAACAAACTTATATCCCAACACAACCTAAAGATCCAAAGGTGGATTCATTTTTTATATCCTTAGGAGAAGAGTGCAAAACAGTAGATAAAAAATATTCAATATAGCTAAAAATTGACTTGATGAATATAACAAAAATGTATTTTGATAGAAGTAATGGAAATTAAAAAAAAATAAATAAATAAATAGAATTTAACAATTTTAACTAATGATAAAAAATGTATTTTAATTTTCTATGTACATTGGTTGATTTTGCCGCGGTAAGACATTATGCCTTGTGAAATACGTTGTAAATTTATTTCTAACCGAAATTGCATCTCCAGGTGGATTATTTGACCCCATACGTCCAATATCTTGCTTTCCATTAATATTGGTAATCGATCTCCATTCGCCAAGCACTAGTGTAGTGGGCCACAAATTGATTTCCAAAATATTCAAACGATTCACTGACTGCATTCTCAGCCAATTATGCAAGCATACTGTAGATTTTATAATATTTACTACAGTTGGTATACTTGCTATAATTGGTTTTCGATAAATTCTAAATTTCGAGCTTAGAATGCCAAAAGCGTTCTCGACGACCCTTCTGGCACGCGATAACCGATAGTTGAATATATTTTTTCATCACTTAAAACAGCTGTTATTCTTCCAGGGTACGGCCGCATAATATTTTTCAGCAATGGAAAAGCTTCATCACCTACGAAACAAAATGGTGCCATTATTGTGGAGCCGGGTAATACAGCGTCAGTTGTCAGTTGTCAGTTAGATTTCGTTTAAAAATGCCCCATCATTATTTCTTCCAGCTGCTCCAATATCAACTAAGATAAATTTATATTCGGCATCACACACTGCCATCAATACCACGCTGTGTGAATTTTTGTAGTTGTAACATGAACTGCTGGAATTCGCGAATGCTTGAAATCAATTTAAAGGAAATATAATATAATTTTCTGTAATAAAGAGGTATAACTTACTTGAACGACGAGATGTTTGCCATCAATAGCACCTGAACAATTCGGAAAATTCCATAACGAATTGAAACCCCTAGAAATATTTTCCCATGTCGGAGGTGAGATTCTTGGGAAAACTATGGGTTTTAATTTATCCCAAATAACCGCTGTTGTTTCTCGAATGATGTTTCTCCAGGTGTTGTTGATTTCCCAATTCGATAACCATATGATCCGAGAGACACCACACTGTCACCGCATGCTAAATAACTAATACCGAAATAATTATGTTTATAGACCTTTTGGATATCAATATATGAACATTTCCTTCCCAAGTCGTCTACTTACCGTTAAGTTAATGAGGTTCGTTCGCCTACAGTAATTGGGTTATTAGTAAATCCCTCATGTTTTTGAATGCTTGGCCCTAACATATGTAGAAGTTCATCAAACATTTGTGGCGTCATCCTATGCAAATTTTGAAAACCCTCTAAATCTTTTAGTCTCAATTCCAATACTAAATTAGCGTAATGTCCTTAGTTTCACCTTTCCCTGAGTATTTCTCTCACGGCACGGCGTCTTTCTACGGGGCTATTTCGTTTAGCATATGTAGCATTATGATGCTACTTGCAATCATCATATCTAATGATAATATTGTTGTATCAACCATGTTAATTGAACAATTTCACCAAAATTAATTTCACCAAAATTAATATTCTTTAAAAAATTAAATTATTTTAAATAATTGATTAAACGACACACAAAATATTTTTATAAATACAATTTAAAAAAACAATATCCAATGTCAAAACTTAAATTTTTCAACGATAGGTGGAAATAAAATCGTTCTGTATTTTGCGCATCAACCATGAACCATCAAAATAATACAGCAGAATAAATACCGAACGAACGAACGGAATGAACGCAACAATGAACTCGGCTTGAATTATGACAATTACTAAAAATGTCATTAATTTAATATTAGTGGCGCCTTCTTTTGCCAGTGATAGATATTATTAATTCAATTCTCGTATTTATAAGTTTTATCTCTAAACTATCTCAGATATGATTACCGAGTTCATAATACGGCTGATTATTTTGATATCGTAAAAGTTCGAAATCGAATTTTTTCGTAATAGAATATTTTATTTTTACAATTGACACGTGCCAAACTATACGTGTGTAATTCAAGCATTTAACATTGTAACATGTTTCAAATTTTATTAATGATTTTACTTTCGTTTTAAATTTTGTTTATAGTTTTAATATACTCGTTAATGCTTCTTTATGTCCGGAGGGTATTTTTGATATAAATAGTTTTGTAATTATAGTATTTTGGGTTTTAAAATGAAATCGAAATTCTTGCAAACTTAAACAAGTGTCAAATGAACGTCAAAACGATTAAAAGTGGTTTACTTAATTATATCAATCAAGCTTATATGTTGAATTAAATATAAATGCGCCTATAGGCAAACGTTTCTAGAGGCATCACTAACTAAACAAATTACTAAGTCCACACATAATTATATGCTGGTGACCTTCACATTATTATGATTGAGAAAGAATATAATATAAGCCCGGAAGATGAACAGATATTATAAAAGCGCATAAATCTATTTATGATCAACTTTATTGATGATGATGAACCTTCCGATCGTTTATATGGAAGAAGCGTAAAGAAAACTTGCATTTTTTTTTGTATTGCACATTTTCGCTGATTGTGAATTTGTGATGTAATAACTTTTAGAGGTGAACGACGACGATCAATTTTTTACAACACGTTTTTTGATACTAATCTTCAAATAAATTTTAAAAATTTACCCACAGTTTAGTAATTAAATCATAGATCTTGATTACATATTTTTAAAGTCGTTACAATTGCAAAACAAAATAAATATTGGAGAAAGCTATGCTCGTCTATAGCGGACGGAATTATAGGTGATCAAGGAGGATTCCGCCTGTGATGAACATCAGGTATTGATTAATATCCTGATTTATATTCTTGAGCCAATACACATGTTAGGACGGATGACATTTCTTAACAACATGCTAGGGATACCGATCGTAATGGAGTCCTGTGGTGGCATGCTTAATGGTTTTAAGAAATTTAAAACTCTAATGGGTAGCTTCTTCAACATTTATTTATTTATTTATTATCAAGATCAACATTACAAATCATTAATCTGATCTATGTCATTGCCAATTAAAATATAGCAAAATAAAATAATTTATTTCATTGACTGCATATCGTTTCTAGGTGATATGCAGTATTGCTCTTGAATAAATCCAATGATGATGATATTTTTGAAGTAGATTTTCTTTACCAGGAAATTTATGCCTTGCAAATTCCGACAAGGTGAAGTTGTACAAGGTGTTGATCAGACCCGTTGTCATGTATGGGTGTGAGAGTTGGACCCTGCCGAATGAGTATTAAAGATAATTAACGACATTTGAGAGAAGTATCATGCGCTTGATATATGGTCCCAAACGCGACGAAAACGACATTTACCGAGTGTTGCACATTGTGTTAACAATGGTAAAAAAAATTAATGGAATGTGAGGGGAAGATAAATTGTGTGTCACTGAATGGAATGTGAATGGAAAATGTTAACAAGCGACATCTAATGTATGGTGTCAAAAGGTGGAACTTGGTGACAGATGGAAGTATTGAAAATAAAATTATAGTAGTACGAGTCGAACATCGTGGTAGTAAACTTCAAAATATATCTAAAATAAAACAAATAAAAGTTGCAAATTATTTCAAGACATTTAATGGTGCCTAAACCCGGGAATGTTTGCAGTAACAAATTGAACCAGCCGATTAAAAATACCGTCACACGTGGTTTATTGGATTATTCATTGAAGATTATTCAACCTAAAAATCAAATAGCCGATCTTCTCTCGGAAGTAATCAAATGGATTTGCAAGATGCATACGTCAATCTAGCGCAATTAGAACGCTGTTATCGGGACTTTGAAGAATTCGACCAAAAGATGATCGGCATAGAACCAGAGTCTTCTGAAATTGACCAATTCGAAGTAAAATTCTTAAAATTAAAAGCAATGCTTCGCAGCGTTATCCACGATACGAATCCTTTACTAACAGCAGTTCAAAAACAATTAATGAAACAATGGCGTCGTTCACAACCCATCAAAAGGAATTATTAGAATCCATACACGAAACAAGTATGGCAGCTGTACTAAAAGAAGATGTCAAATTACCCCCGTTAGATATTCCGTGTTTCTATGGTATCCGAAGAATTTCAATCCTTCAACGATTTATTCGAAACAATTGTGGATAAGAATGCAGCCATGTCGGACTGCCAGAAACTTAGTTATCTCAATGGTCTACTAAAAGGTGACGCTTATATATTAGTTCGACATATTGCAGTAACAGGGGCAAACTATAAGGGAACATGAACAAAGGTATGCAAACGCTATGATCAACCTACTCAACGTTTGTGAAACGATTTTTGGAGCAGTCAGCAATGTCGAATACAGCCACATAGTATTTGCAAAAAATTCTTAAAGCATTGGGAGAAGATGCTGAGTCACGCGATATATGGTTTAACTATTTATTACTAAATAAATTAGATGGTGATTTAGAAGAGCTTGGGCATCTAAAACTGTAGATATGAAATATCCAACATTTGATTCTCTAATTGATTTTTTAGAAAAGCGAAGTATAGCCCTAGAAGACTACGACATTTCTGATAAACGAAAAACAGTAAAAACAGGTCATGCTGTAAATTATAATCATGAAATAACCTCAAAACTGAATGCCTACGTTACAAGCAAATCCTCAAATACGTATTACTTAATGCACGAAATGCGGTAGCAACCATCGGTTACAGGATTGTGAGCAATTTAAATCACTTGATTTAAACCATCGGAAAGAATTTGTTGGCACATTTGCATTCTGTTTTAATTGTTTAGTTGTCGGACATAGCTCAAAAAATTGTCGTTCAACTAGAAGATGCCAGTAGTTTCTACTGGTAAGGTACTTTAAGGTACTTTAAGGTACTTTACATCCACCAGTTGAATTATATACAGATCAAGCTGAAACAAGCAATGATATTTCATCACTTCATTCTAATAGTAAAATAGGCAAAGTGTCAGTATGCTAATCGGCCTCATTACAATCTTCCGCTTCATTCATATGTTTTGATGCTGTCTAGTCCATTGCTCCTCACTGTTTGAGTAATCATTCATAACTCATATGGACAAAACTGCCTCGGACGCATGTTATTAGATTCAGGATCCAATGGTTCAATGATCAGGATCCAATGGTTCAATGATCATGCCTATCCTATCGATGACAGACTTCTCAATTCCATCGACGCATCATTTTTACTTGCCGTATCATCCAATCATTAAAGAAACAAGTATCACTACGAAACTTCGTGTTGTGTTTGATGGTTCTGCAACATCTACGACTGCGATATCTGTGAATAATATACTTAGCGTCGGTCCCACTATACAATCCGATCTCACGTCAAATCTCATGCGCTCTCGATTTCACAATATAGCGTTTACTTCGGACCTTATAAAGATGTATAGACAACTAAGAGTACATCCAGATCATGTTAATTTCCAGCGAATCGTCTGGAGAAAATCTCCAAGCGAGACATTAAAACATTTTAAGTTAAGCACACTAGCTTATGGAACTGCACCAGCTGCATTTCTAGCAACTAGACCATTGCTTCAGCTTGCAAAAGATGTCGCGGCATCACAACCTGATTTAGCCTTTGTAATTAGTCACGACTTTTATGTGGACGATATTCAAGCCTCTGGATTTATATTGCATAAATGGGCATCCAACTCCAAAGAATTCCTTGCCAAATTCGAAGCGAAAAACCAGTTACCTCTATAGATATGAAGAAAGAAAGTGAGCATAAAGTATTGGGATTACATTGGAATTCGGAAAAGGATTACTTCATGTTTAAGGTTAGAACAAGCTTCTTTCCGATGCATCACATTTGTTTGATCCTCTCGGTTGGTTGTCACCTATGATTATTACAGTAAAACTTTTGTTCCAAAAATTATGGTTACTGTCTGTAGGATGGGACAATCAATTACCAACTGAAATTGCCGAAGCGTGGAGTCATGAACTAAAACTAATTGAGAATATCGAAATCCCTCGTTATATTCCATTTCACGAACTTAATAAAGAATTTCATGGGTTTTGTGACGCCAGCAAAGCCGCATATGCCGCCACAATTTATTTATGTGTAATCGATGCCTATGGTGAAATTCAGACCATCCTGATTGCAGCCAAAACTAAGGTGGCTCAGATTCGTCGAGTAACAATTCCAAGACTGGGACTTTTAGCAGCTCATTTGGTGGCCAATAATTACTGCATTACAAATCACGAATGTACCCTCATATTCGTGGACTAATTCTGAAATCGTGCTTCATTGGCTGGCAAAACAACTCGCCACTTGGCCAACGTTAGCAATAAACGTTAGCCAAGTGGCGGGTTGTTTTGCCAGAACGGCACAAATTCACGAATAACTACTTCAGACCAAGTGGCAGCATGTAAAAATAAGTGACAATCCTAGCGATTGAGCATCAAGAGGTATTATGCCGTCAGAATTGTGTAAACAGTCGCTTTGGTGGAAAGGGCCAGATTGGCTAAGTTTAGATAAATCCGATGGGCCAAAACAAAAAATTAGGAGGCATGTTGATAAATTAGAGTCATCAGAAACAATTACGATATGCAATCATGAAGTAAATGTCGAGCATGACATAATGAACTCATTATTTGATAATATATCTGATTACAAAACAATCAGACGTATTGTTGGAGTTTGTGTTCGATTTATTGGCTCGTTAAAAATAAAACGCAGAAATACATCACGGGTATCAACCACAGCAACGGAAAAAAATATTTTACCACTCACCTGTGATAACCTAAAGATTGCGGTACAACACATTTTGAGATGGGCGCAAGCATCTGAATTCAAACATGAAATCAAGTTGTTAGATACCGGTCAATTCCTTGATAATCAAAGAGCTTTACGCGTAGGAGGACGCTTAAAAACTCGATTTGTTCTGATAACATGAAACACCAGGTCATATTACCTTAATCACATGGGCTCTGTCATGCGATATTGACATCAATGCATTAAATGTATTTCCATCCTACGGCTTCTATACTATTTCATCTGTCTAGACAAAAGTATTGGATGGTATGTGGCAAGGTTCTAACAAAGAAGAAACAAATTACTGTAAATTATGTTACAACCTAAAATCACAACCAAAACCTCAGATGATGGGAGATATACCATCTGTGCGAACGACTCCTACACGTTGTTTTTCCAAGGTCGGAGTGGATTATGCTGGTCCATTTAAAATAGCCATAAAACGAGGCAGGGGTGCTGCGCCAGTTAAATCGTATGTAGCAGTATTTATTTGTAAGGTTGTAAAGGTCATACATCTGGAGGTGGTTATGGACATGTTTACTGAAGCGTTTACTGCGGCATTGCGAAGATTTGTTAGTAGGCGCAATGTACCAAGTGATATTTATTCTGATAACGGGACAAACTTCAAAGGTGCTAGAAATAAAATGGCAGAATTAGAGCAAGTGCTGCAAGAATCATCTCGTAACAAGCGGATATCAGAGTTTCTCACGGAGAAGGGAACGCAATGACATTTTATACCTCCTCCCAGCCCGTCCATGGTTGGATTATGGGAAGTTGGAGTCAAATGCATGAAGCACCACTTGATGAGAGCCACAGAGAACGCTACCCTTAGTTTAAAGGAATTTTCTACATTATTGTGTGAAATTTAAGCAATTCTTAATTCGCGCCCGCTAACGCCGCTTTTCTTCGAACCAAATGATGGATTGCCTTTGACTCCTGCTTATTTCTTGCTTACGGAGCCGATAGAATTGGTACCAGATGAAAATTTATTGGAAATACAAGAGCACCGGCTTGATCGATGGCAGAATATACAAAAACGACTGCAAGGATATTGGAGACGTTTTTCCAGGGAATATCTCCACACGCTGCAGCAAAGAAGAAAATGGAATCAATGACAAGGCAATTTTCAAAATGGAGATTTAGTATATATCAAAGAGGAAGCTACTCCGCCACTGCATTGGCCATTGGGAAGAGTTATCAATACTCATCCTGGTAAAAACAACATTGTTCGAGTCGTTACTATCAAGACGAGACGCTCCATACTAAAGAGACCAGTATCAAAGTTGGTAAAGCTATCCATTGAATCAATTGAATTAGCTGATGTATATACGCTTGCTCGGTTTGCTGTCTAATACTTTATCTAATATCTTCACGTAGATCATCTTTGCACTCCCAAGTTTCAATGATTCAGAGGAGTGACATATAAATAGCATCAAAAAGCTTCTAATTCCAAAGTATTTCCTCAATAATCACCGTTTTCTAACGGCAAGCTGAATGATATGTTTCGTTGACACCTCCGTCAACGATTTATAAGTATTAATACTTATAAATTGCGAGGAGATCACTTAACGTGATGATGTAATATTGTGAGATAGAAACTGACTATGAGAAGGATGAATACTGTATACTCTTTCTAAAGCAGCGACTTTTTTATTCCAGGACGCAGGTCGATATCTTGACCTCGCTTTCTTTGTGGACATTTCTTGTTAGTCCTTACATAATATTGGGGAGCTGTGGTAAATCTGTGTTTTTAGCAAATAACCAACGATGAGCGTACTCAACGCTGAGCAATTCTATTTTTAAGGTAGTATTGCAACGTTTGATCGCATTGATAAGATGCCATCAATAAGATGCTCAGTTTGGCACTCTACGTTAAAAGTAGGCTTGAAGTTAATTCCCCAAAATTGTTTCACGTGAACGATTTCATTTGGAATAAAATTGGACCTCATTTGGCTATTGGACCTGCGTACATTCTTTAAAAAAATTACAGATAATAGATGATTGCCTTGTGGTGGCACCTTCATGCATATCGGGGAAAATTACTTTTATATTAGCATCATAATTCACAACACACCCCATTCGTTTCGCCGTTCCACTTTTTCGCAGAACACTTAGACCAATTTTTATGTATGCATAATAGACGGTGCTCTTCAGAGGTTGCGGTTAGTTTATTGAGGTACACATTTTTTTAGCCTCCAAAGTGGGTTTGACTGCATTGATAATACTGAAGACTTGGTGTATAGTGCCACGCTGATTTCAGAATGAAAATTGGTAATCTGGCCATTCTTCTAGTCCTAGTTTCAGTTTTCTTTATAACATTTTTATTTAAATAGCTTCAAGATTTTGGAAAGCATGGCTATTGAATGATATGGCGAGCTTCGTGTCTCATCTTTTCCAGATTTATGTAATATTGTGATCATTTTAAAAACCCTCCAATAACTCTCAAAATTCCGGGCACCACCGGACACCCGTGTTACATATAATACAACTGAACGAGTGGATAGAATGTTAGTTCTGATAGACTCGACCTGGATACCAAGCGATCGATAGTTAGTATTTTTGTGGTGTATAGGGACAGAAGAGGTAGGTTAGTAATGATAGAATTAGTATGGTTTCTCTGTAGCCAATATTTAATAACTGTTAGCACAAGACAATCACAATTATAATGAACTGCCCGGCATTCTATCATCTTTTATCCGCAACTCTGGTACTGTACCCTTTAACTGTAATCTATAAAGGTTTCCTTTATCAAAACTATTAGTGAACTAATTCCTTTTAGCCATATACTGTAATTAAAAGTAATTAAATTAACTAAGTTAACCGTTTTATGACCAATATTTCATAAAAGCGCCAAAAATTTAATTTATATACACTTTATTTGACACAAAACTTTAAAATTAATACAAATTAGATTCTAAAAAGATTGATTAAATATTAAAAAATAATTGAATTAACCGTTTTATGACAGTTTTTTAACGTGTTTTTAATTTCTATTCATTTAATAGGCTTAAAATTAGACTCATCCGCTGTTTGGTATGGTAGCATGTAGTTGTTCCATTTGGAAGTTTAATGAGCGAACCCGTATTTGCAAGCCTCTTAAAATGTCTAGTTGCTGTCAATAAAATTGAATTTTCATAAGTTGATTTCGTTAAAAACCATGCATATTTAAAGTTTTAGTTTTTTTAAGTGCCAGTATTTTTTAACTTTTTTACTTATACTATTTTAGTTTTTTTTTTAATTCTAGTATTTTTGGAGTTTGTTTTTTTAAGTGTTGGCAGCAGAAACATTAAGTTGCAGGATTTTTATATTTTAATACACAAAATTGTAGCACGAAAATATTTTAAATAAAATACAACCAATTACCGATTATTGCAGATTACAGTTATTATTTTTATTATTCGATTAATTGATGCCTCTTCTCGTTTACGTTCCCATTTCGACCCCTCTTTTTATTCGACAATTGTTATAAGTGTTATACAACATAACATAACTAATATACATAAACAATGCCATCTATTGTATAATTCGACAAGAACTAAAATAAAATATATAAAGTAAATAATTCAAAATATATATAAATAAACGTTGTTTTTAAATTGAGTTTACAAACTCAATTAATTATTTTACCAAAAAAAAATAAACAGACGCTAATTCAAATGATTATGTCACTTTTGTACCTTGAAAAATAAAATAATCAAGCCGCTTTTATGGTGCGTTCGTTCGTTCATTCATTCTGTATATTTTTTTCAACCAATCACGTTAATTTAGGGTTACCATCCGTACTCTTTTAAGGCGAAAGTACGTATGCGGATACAAAATATAAAAAATATCTGCATAGTAACCAATCAAAACAACACATATAAACCATGTGACTAGCTTCACCAATCAAATCACACGTTTACGTATATAATGATGCGTAGCAAAATAAAAACAGAGATAAACATGTTTAAAATTTGTTTTTAAATAGAATACGGAGATTTTTTTCCGCATACGAGTGATTTGATTGGTGACGATAGTCTCATAGTTTATATGTGTTGATTTGATTGGTTCCTATGCGGATATTGTTTATATTTTATATCCGCATACATACTTTCGCCTTTAAGAGTACAAGTTCTCTTTTTGAGGTTCGTACTTTTGTACTCTTTACTTTTTTCTGAACTTCCTCTTTTGTTCTATATTTTCATTTTGACAAAAAAAAAGTAGTTGGGAAATTGTATATTGTTCTGTCTCGAATTATTAAAAAGAAAATCACGATGTCTAGTGGAAAATGCAAATTTAGAAACAACCTCGAAACACAATATTGAAAATTGAATTCGAGATTACTTGTGAATCCTGCAACACCACGTTTCAATAGACAATAAAGGGTAAATAGATCTGGACCAGCATTTGCAATCTACAAAGCACAAGATAAACAATCTGGCAGCACTTAAAATTAGATGACTATAATTATTTTGTGTAAAAAAATAGTAAATTGGAAGAAACAATTTTGGCAGCCGAAGCAACCATGGCATTTAAAACGGCGAAGAATCACAAGAGTTTCAAATCATGTGATTATTCTTCAAAATTATGAAAAGATTCGAGATGGAACATTTAAATATATTGGTGTCTTTGCAGTTGGATCAAATTATGGTGCTTTCAACATGTTTCCGATTATAGTTCAATAATTTTTTTTAATAATCTGGCATTAGGCACTGTTTATTGGATTTTAAAGTAGTGACTGATGAGATGTCCAAGAACATCTGCAATTTGTTAATAAATACATTGGAGAATTTAAGTTTGACAAGTAAATGTATTGCTTGTGCAAGAGATAATTACAATACACATTTTATTGGTGAAGTTGTTTGTAGAGGATCAAACAATATTTTCCGTAGATTTGAGAAACATTTAAAGAAGCCGCTGATTTTAATTGGATGTCTAGTACATTTATTAAACAATTTCGTACCTCACGTTTTGTATGGATTAACTATAGATGTTTTTTTTTCTATTTATACAGTAAGAACTGAATTTTGTACTTTTGTTGAAATTAAGTACAGCAAACTTCTATTTCTTTTGAAAACGAGGTGGTAATCGTTATTTCCTGTCATCAACAGAGAACTTCAGATTTTCCCTGCTTTCCGATCGTTTTTTTCTATCAGAAGAGCAATCTTCAATAGATCTTAATATGTTTTTTAAATTCATTGAACGAGAGCTATGGTTTGCTCACTCCTTAATGTCGATTTTTTGTAGTACACGGTCTTTCAAGTTGGCGTTTTTTTTAGCAGTGTTTTGTTTTAACAGCTGTCTAAGTTTGAAAGAGCCTCTTTAGACAGATATCAAATAGAAAGTGTACAATTTACTATAATGAATTCGAGTTCGCTCGAGAACCGTATAAAAATCAAATTCCACTACGAAAATGGTGGACCTCTGAAAACTACATTTCGCAAAATTGTGGTTATTTTCGGTCGTTTTAATCGTCCAACAGAGCCCGGAATAAGAAAAATAATCAAAAAATTTGAGTCACAGTGCACCATCCGTCCCGGTCGTTCAACTATATTTTTTACGTTAAATAAATATTTCCTATGAAGTGAACTATAGTGACTCGAAAAATATTATGCATAAATTAATAATCATAATACGATTAATTATCATAATACTTTTACGCGTATGTAGATCAATTAATTGATTTCATATAGAATGCAGCAAATTAATGTTTATAATTATACGGTTAGGTGACATTATTAAGTAATGTTTTAGATTAACACATTATAGGTTAACAATGGGTAAACCAGAGACTCCTATATAACAAAGCCACAATGTTCAGACAAATTGTTAACTGAGTTTAATATATGATAAAAATGATATGATTCTTTATCACTTGGAAACTAAAACAGTGTGAGATCTTATATATATATATATATATATATATATATATATATATATATATATATATATATATATATATATATACATATATTTATTTATTTATTTTAGGTTAAATTTAGATGAACACGTTGTTCTACAAAAGAATAAAGAAAAGAAGTGGAGTAAAGAGAAGCAGTATTCATTTACGGACACGTGTTGTCAATAGAACTAAAAACATGAACATGGAAGAGTGACATTAAATAGTTGAATTAAAATTACTCAAACCCACACGGCCTCTTAATTTTTATGAAACTTTAAGTTAACTTAAATTTAAATTCACACGATGCTTCACAAACAGCTTTTTGTTGAGCCCCTTTGTCATAATATCAGCTAATTGATCTTCCGATCTAATGTATTTCAGCTAAAATTGTATTTTACATCAATGTGTTTCGATCGTTTGTGTTCTCGCGGTTCCTCTGCTACTTGAATGCACGATTGCTTGTCTTCATAAATTATAATACATCCACATTTGATGCTTAATTCACTAACCAAGCTTCGAAGCCACTTGCCTTCACAAATCTCACTTGCTAATTCATTCGTTCCACATTCGAGAGGCTTGTTTCAAACCATATAACGATTTCTTCAAATTAAAAACTTTTAATGCACCATCATTGAACCCTTCTGATTGATATATAAATCACATAATAACCATGTACCGTTTTTAATTAGTAATGCATATTCTTTTCGCTTCTTTGATTGAAATTGGATCATTTTGAACGTACTCCTAAGCTGACAGAGCAAAATGTGTCGAGTAATCCCAATCACCAGATTGTTGAACTGGCTTTCGTTCTCGATTTGTTTTACGTAATTTGATGTCACCGATGTTATCAGTGCAGTCCGTACTAGCACTGTTCTCTATTGGTATATTTTCGTTATCGGTGAAATGTCCATCAGTTGTATTAATAGTGCAAACTAATGTTTCGTCGTCATCATTTTTAATGGTTTGTTCGCTTACGGCCTCTGAATCTAGTATTTCGATGATTTCTGCTTTGTTCAGAATTGATTACGTGTCGACCTATAACTATAGTTTATTTACATTCAGATCCCATAACCTAAATGTATGATGCGATGTGCCATAACCAATCATGATACACTTCATGGATTTTGGCATCCAATTTCTTACGATAATCCGCATCCAAAATTCCCTTTTATTCCACTCGCTAGCAACATGGTTGTAGCTTTTTCTTGCAAAGTTCCATTTAATCGTTCTGATACCGAATTCATTTCAGGATTGTATAGAACCGTAAATATCATTTGAATTCCTTTTTCTTTGCAGTATATCTTATATTCGTTCGATGTGTCTTCAGCACCATTATCAGCCTTCACTTTTGCAATTTTACAACCGTGACGAGTCTCAACCATCGCTACATATTTTTTGAACCTTTCGAATGGCATGCAACATGCGCTCTTAATAATTACAAAAAGGGCTAGCAAATGTGGGCTGGGTATAAATCCAACCAAAACAGAGCTTGTACTCTTCACCAAGAAATATAAAATTCCAGTAGTCGCCCTTCCTACCTTAAGAGGCACGGTATTGGCCTTTATTGATAAGGCAAGATTTCTGGGCATAATTTTGGACAGTAGGCTAAATTGGAAGCATAATATTTTAGAGAGACTAAAGAAGTCTACCATGACTCTGTACTCATGTAGGAACGTCGTCGGTAGGAAATGGGGTCTAAAACCAGAGCTGGTACACTGGTTTTTCACCGCTGTAGTCAGACCGATTCTGATGTATGGGGTGAGTGTGTGGTGGCCCGCACTAGACAAGAAAACTTATAAAATATGATTGAGAAGGTACAAAGAACCGCCTGCTGGCTTACAAGCGGGGCACTGAGAAAATGTCTACAGACGGGCCACTCGACGATTGGCAGTTCGCTTAAGGGGGACTTGGCGAATAGTGACTGCACAATACCGATTGTATGCTTTGAAAAAGGCTTCCGGACCCTTATCCGCTCAAAGGAACCCTGGGGGTACAGGTCAACAACAGAAGCTGGAAGTATGAAATTCTACACTGACGGTACGAAACTCTACACTGACGGTACGAACTAGACGACCGGATATATTCACATTTAATTTGTCACGTTTTGTGACAAATTAAATGTGAATATATCCGGTCGTCTTCCTGATCACTGCAGTGTGTACCAGGCAGAGGTGGTAGCGATTGAGGAAGCGCTGACTTTGTTGATGCATAATGTCATATCCACAAGGGATATAACAATATATGTGGACAGTCAGGCGGCAATCAAGTCGGTGGATTCAGTTTCTCTGACGTCCGTGGTGGCATTGAAATGCCGCTCATTTCTTAAGGGATGAGTGAGCATCTCAATATCCAGATAGTCTGGGTCCCCAGTCACTCGGACGTTTTGGGGAACTGCAGGGCTAACGAACTGGCAAGGAAAGGTACAACTCTCTAATTGAAACCGGAAAAGGCAAATCTGGGGTGGCCTATAGCAGCGCTTTTTACGGCGCTTTAAAAGGAGGCGATAGCCTCGGCACAGTAGAAATTGAATCCTGAATCTCCAATTCATCACTGCCTTTTTCAACACATCTTACAATTCGCGTCATTTGCTCATCGTAACTTTTATCGGGAGAGCAATCTAAAATTATTATTGAATAGTATTTACTCTTCTTGACTCTATGATTTTTAAAACTATGTTTTATATATCCGTTAAATAAAACTTAGATAATAGTATTTGTCGTTTGATCAAATTTCGCTAGTAATTCGTATAATTTTAAAAAAATTCCGTTATTTTGAAAAAATAACTTTTAACTTGTTTCCCGAATCGCTAACGATTTAGAATAAAAAGTGGTTACCTATTTTACCCCTGTTATCGGTAATATATGCAGATGGCGAATGAAAATGGAATATTTCCATGCGTCCCCAATTTCACTAGAATCGGCTTTAGTATTAGTGAGAACTGAGAAAGAGTAGGATGTGCTTTCGCGCCCAAAACAGATAGTAGGGAAAACCAACAAAAAAACAAAATAATTCAAATGGAAAATTCAACATTTAATATTAAGAATAATTTATGTGCTTAGAATTTCCATCAATTAATTTAAATTTGATAATAAATTTTGAATTAATTAATTTCGATAAATTTTCAATTTTATGTTGTAATATATAATCGAAACTGTCTGTCTACATTTTATAATTTATTATCTTACGTAAAATAAAAAAAAAAACATTTTCGCTTCAGCAAATTAATCGGAATGATTAATGAATAATTTATATGACCTTGAAATTATTATTATTATTTTTTTTTAATATGGTATCTTTGGGACATAGAACTTTTCTAAATTCCGTGGAAATATTTTATAACGTAACGTGAAAAACATTTTTTTAGGTACAACAACAATAACCAAATTTATAATATGAAGACATCTTCAACACCGTCTAATGAAAACTAATGAGATAATTACAGTAATCGACTTCTGTTTATAATGAATGTCATTGTACCCAGAGAGTAGAAATTTAGGGGTTCCATTTCGGATGAATAATTATTGATTAATCGAGTTGACTAAAAATACCGAGTGGACTAGCTGCCGAGTGGATAAGTTAAAATGTTGAAATCGAAGGTGGATCTTTTAGAACTCGGACAGACAGGTTAAACGCGATTAAAAATTGGCTAAGACTTGTGGATGTACAAGAATATTGATAAGCAGAGAGTTAAATACTTTATATAACCGAACTTATTCTAAACCATCGTCGTTGATAACAAAAAAGTCAGCCATGAAGGTTACATAACGATAAAAGGATCTGCTTCCTTTTTCATATTACACATTTACCTCTTGTTTAGTGCAAGCAGATTACGGATTATGTGGAACAGCTGTTGTTAATTAAATGGTGCTGTGTTTACATTTTAGTGCATGCAGTCAGAAGGTTAATACACTACAACTTAAATTTGTGGACACATCAGTGTTACTGGCTCAAAGAGGTTCTTGCTTTCTTTAAGTTTAAGTTTCTGTATTGTTGTGACATGGGGGAATATTCTCTTTTCAGTTTTTTAACATTCGTTGATTGTTTGAGATTCGTGATTTTTGGGATACCTTTATCGCTTCTCTAGTACCTGTTCACTTCACCGGAAATAATCTTACATATTTTGTAAGCGCATTTACCTCGAACAATATATGCTGATGCTCTTTTATAGTCTTCTCTAACGAACCTAAGTGGCCTATATGGACTATATCAAAAAGTATCTGCTACCCTTTCGTATATATAGTCACCCTTTTTTCTTTATGCCCCGATTTCTCATGGAATCTCAAACATATACGGTAGACATCCTCCTATATAAACCTTTACCTATTCCCTCATGTTATTAAAATAGAAATTTCATCCAATATTTCTACATATTTTCATCACTCAAATGTCCCATTCTGTCATGCATCTGAAATAATAAATTTTCTATCATATTCTCCGATACCACTTTTATACCTTTAACAATTTTATACCTTCATAACCTTTCTTTTTCCCTAGTAATATATATATGTCCTTTCATTCTTGATATCTTATCATCCCTTAACTGGGCCACCATCATCCTCACCTTATATCCATTCTTCACCTTCTTTTTCTTCTCCCTCTTTCAAATGGACCTCTTCTACTACTTCATCTAGTAACAACATCTTAATCCTATTAAACGCATCTGTATGTTTCATTCTCTCTCCTTTTCTATAATTTTCTATTACAAAGTCGATCTCAGTCAACGATAATGCCCACCTCTCTATCTTTGAACTAATATCATTCTTAGCTAAAGTCATCTGCTTAGCACTACAATCTGTTACTAATTTAAACTTTAGTCCAAATAAATATGCTCTAATCTTTGCAAACTATATATATATATATATATATATATATATATATATATATATATATATATACTACCGCCAATGTCTCTCGTATGATACCTACTATAGTACGATACAGAGTACATTTTCTTGACCTTCCCTCCTTTTTTAAATAAAATCGTTCCTAACCGTTCTGCTGTTGCGTCTGTATACAGTCCTGTTTCCGTTTTAAATGAACATATCCACAACACTGGTTTCTCTACTAATTTGTCTCTCAGTGTATACAACGCTTTTCTTGTTCTTTTCCCCATACAGACTTCTTATTTTGCTTTACCATCAAAATTGGCGCTACCCAATCCTTGAAAATAAAAATTAACGAACCCTTTACTAATCCTAAAGTATATCCAATACTACCTTATTCTCCTCTATTGTCTTTGTCGCTACTACTATGTCATCCAAAAAAACATACTACGTCTTCACTATCTGTGAAACCTGCTAATACCCCATCCATGTATCTTATAAATGCCGCTAGTGCATAAGCGAATCCAAAACGTAGCTTATTATACTCGAAATGTCCTGTGGCGTCACGAAAATAGCATGTATCTTGGAGGTCTCCTCTAAATCTACATGATAAAACCCATTCTTATAAATCTAATGATGTAAAATATAGTTTTACCTGCAACTTCTGTACAACGTCTTCTACTACGTACATTGGGTAGTGTCCTTTTCCCACTAACTCGTTTAACCTTCGATAATCAATGCATATCCTTAGTCGTTCGTCCTTCTTTTTTACCAACACCACCTTACTGGAAAACTGTGACTCACTTCTCCTAATTACCCCCTCCCTTAATAATTCCTTCACATTTCACTTAATTGCTTCTTGTTCCATCATGCTCATTTGTTTAGGTTTCGAATACACTACCTTATTCTCCTTTAATCTACTTCCCACTTTGTACCTTACAGATGCTCCTATTTTACCATTTCCTTTTACGTAATTCCTCATAGAAACCTCCTTTATATTCTTCTTCTCCATTCGTATTGTACTATCATCTACTACTTCAAATCTCACTCATCACCTTCCTGTTCTTGAAAAGGTCCCGTCTCAATATAAAAATACCGCCAATCATTCACCATTGTTACGTCTGGCATCACCAATAAATCAGGTACTCATTTTCTGTTATATTCATTTTCTGCTATAATAATTGTAGCTTCTAGTTGACATACTATCTTAAGTTTAGTCCTACTTATTCCCTAAATTCCCGTTTACTCCTTCATTTTTCCAATATATTTTCCTTTTCCAATTTGTTAGTTTTGATCGAACTTACCACACTTCCAGTATCTGCTAGTCCGTTGAGAATCAAACGATGTCTCTCTGTTTCTACCTCCGATGTCACCTTACTTCTCTCATCGACCTACAATCTGCGCCCCATCCTGGTGTTGATTCCTCATGTCTGTACTCCTTCCACGACACTGGACCCTGTTACTTTCTACCCTTATACTTATCGATTACTACCTACCACAGTGCAGCCCACTAGTACGTATTCCCTTCCCTGACATCTGTAACCAATTAAATCGGGTCTATTCGTTCGTTTATTAATTGATCAAATCCTTTCTGTTGTTTTATACACACTCTGATTGCGTGTGGCCTTTTTCTTGAATACTGTAGCAAACTAACGTTTCTTTAATTTGCCCTCTCCAGTTTATCGACAAATGGCCAACATTTGAACATACATAGAATTTTATCGTTTCTCAGCCCTTATCTAGTCAAAAACCACATCCTTTACTTGTGGTAAACCCTCCTTTACTTGTGGTCCCACAACTCATTACTTGTTACTGCCGCCACTGGATGTATACCCGATTGTAGTAGCTTGTCTGTGCTTCCTTTAACGATTGCTCTGTTTTAATTGTATTGGTCCATCTTTCCCATTGCCAAGTATTCCACTTCCAAGAACTAATTTACTAATGACTGGTCCTTCTTTCTCACGACTCCAGTCACGTATATCATTATGCCCCACAATATTTTCGTGACCATGAAGTCCGTCTTCATTCATTCTTTAAAATGCCAACTTTTGTAAACATATTTTTATACAAGTTTTTGCTATGTGATATGAAATATGAATGACGGATTGACAATATGTCTGTTTTTTTAAATAGATAGAGAATAATATGCTCACAGATTTAAAGTAGTGTGTGTTACTTTTAAAAAATTTGAGAAAATTATGCTCAAATTTTTAAACACATATTGCCGAATGGAAAAGTTAAAAAAGCGCCTCTCGCGACAAAAAATAGAACACAGTATACGCTGTAAACATTGTTGTTATGCATTATTTTTGTTTGAATTAATATTGTAAAATTCGTTCAGGTAAATTATAATATTAATTTTATAAAATATTTTAATTATTTTATTATTACTTAATTGTGTGTACCAACTTCTAAAATATTATGAAAAAAATAATTGACATCAGCGAATAATACTAGATCCTTATACTATATAAAAATACTACCATATTTTATGTACAACCAGAGTATAATACATTAAGAAGTACTTTGTATAAAGTTAAATTAATTATATTAATTATAATTTACATCGATAAAGATGAAAGCCATTCAATACGATGTCGAAAGCAATGGTAATTCGAATATGAAAATAAATTAAGTTATTTTAGATATTACAAATTATTTTGCCAATGGAAAATGACAATTGAAAACTGGTGAAGAATTGGTAGAAGCTGGCTTTGATTATGCTATTGTAATAAAATTGACACTTCCACAAAAGTTAAATTTGATTTTAACCGAAACTTTGTAAAGATAGTTTTATTTTTTAAATTCATCAAATATTTATCCGCTGGCTTTCAATTGCCTTTACTATACAATTCAACAGTGTTTTAAAATTATTGTAGTGCAACGGTTCTGCTGAAACTCGTACACCGATAGATCCTACTTCACTTAGACTTCTATGGCAATATGTCAAACCATACCATCATTACCATCATTGTCTTGCCCTATGTCAATTACTTCTTGATTTATTTGCTAATTATTTCATCGTTATGGTTATTACTAAAATCTAAATATATTTAACTTAAAATATTGAACTAAAATTAATGATTATAGAAACAAACCAACTAGTAACGTTTACTTCAATATGTATTTTAGTGTTTTTTTTGGTCATACGGTTTTTAGGGTTTGTTGTAATACTTGAAATTGGCAAGCTCAAACTTGGAAATGCTGAGGTCACAAGTCTTATATTAGGTGTAATTCCAGTCCTTTCTTACTTATATTAAGTCGATTCTTTAAAAAGTCAACTACCAATTAGAAATCTTTTCGGTAAAATTTTACCCAATTTTAAATGGTAGCCGATCGTGTAATGATGGTTAAAGTGTTAGCTTAAACACACCGTGGCCTTCGATTTAACCGCTGACCACAATGCTTGACCAATTGTATGTAAAATCGTTCGTTGGGTTGACCACCTACAATGTAAAAATATGGTCTGAGAGATCTTGTAAAAGATCTCTGTAATGCTGTGGATTTTCTTTACCCAGTTTTAATGCAACTTACTTTTTTGAGCTCAGTCACGAATTGCATTGTGGCACACCTCTCGTTGTTTGTTTTGTTTCTTCCATTTTTGATAACAACTATGGTATATTTTTATTTCGTTTTTATAAACAAAATACTTCAGAATATCTGACACTTTCATATGTATTTTTTTTTTTAATTTAATAACAATTTTAAACACAGTTATAACCAAACAATCAACCATTCAAATGAGCGTTTTCGAAAAATTACAGCGGATTGTGTATTTCATTTTTTCCCTCTAGAACACACCGAACCAATCGTCAATTATAGTGTGCGTTCTTTATTGATAAGTATCTGTAATGGTGGTAGTAGGCAACGATTTTTTAAAAAAAATTTCATATGGTGAATGTAACTAACACCACAGCAGTTCTAGAATTTTATTTATTTTTTTTATATATCGGTGTGTGCTACGCGATGAGTTTGGCTTTTATTACAGAGGGTTTTGGTTAAAGTTATGTAAAACTTGCTTCGTCTTTGTAGATTTGTAATTAACCATAGAAATATTTTTTCTGGCCGGTTTCTTCGTATCCACCAAATCAGTAAGTGGAATTGTTAATCTGCTTAATGACCTTATATGATTCTTCCCAGTTTGATCTATTTTCAGCGACTAAGCTTATAGCTGCTCAATCCATCTTGCCAATTGTCCCCCTTGTCCCAACTGCGTTTATTATTTAAAATCTGTTAAATATTTATGAAAACGTTAGACGCTATCAAGCATCACCAGCAATTCTCTTCGAATTACACAATAATGCGTTTTTCAAAGACTCCATGGAACTTGCTCCAAAAATCACTTAAATGTCTAACGTGCATTAAACAGACCGAAAAGCATGGTCATTCTCGCATGAGTTGCTTACTGTTAATAACCACTTGTGAGACCTGTGTCAGTAGGTCAGTGTCATCGCAAAACTATAGTGAGTAATGTCGATCGTAGGACTTAAATTAGCTACCAAATAATAACAACATTCCATTAATTGATTTTGTCCATTTTCGAGAGTATACTGACAATAAATTGTAACCACTTAACAAAATATTTCCCATCTCTCATTTAATGGATCACCATTACAGTTTTACATAATAATATGTGCATTAAATATTCCATGGTCATGAAATGATAAAATATGGAAACCCTCAAAAGAGTCATAAAATCACACGAAACAAGTTTTAAAATGTAAAAAAAATTGCCACCTGTGGGATGCATACGTCGTATATGAAAAAAAAACCTGAATATTTTAAATGTTTAAATATTCAACGTCACATATAGTTGTACGTATCCACTGATTATACAAAACTATGTATGAAAAGCTCTAAAAAGCACCACAAACATTTAAAAACCACAGACGAATACAAAAAATAAAATAAAAAATTATATTAGAATTAGAATATCTGTTTACGTATCACTACTATCCACTTTTACTTTATCATTAGGAACATTTCAAACAAATGAAAATTATTTTATGCTAATTTAAGTTAATTAAGATTCGTAATAAAATAATTAGTTCATATTATCAATAATATTTTATGTATGTATATATATATATGTACGTTAAGCACGCAGGGACAAAACATTTTTTTTTTTAAATTGCTGAATACATAGCTTTTTTTTAATTGGATATTTTAGTGAGCTTTTAATTAAAATACAAGTTTTTTTTCGGTTGTTGCTAAATTAAACCAAGTTAAATTTTAAACTTTCAGTTGGTTTGTTCAGTACTTTTCGTTTTTGTTGGTATTTTAATTGTTATTTATCTTTTATGAAAATCGAATGGAAATTCAAAAAAAAATTAACTTTCTGATGATGCTGTTTTATTTCACCGTATACAGGGTGGGCCGTATATATTTTTTTTGAAATTTCAAGGATTTGATTTTAACATTGGTAGAATCTACTGCGGGTGTATTCTAGTTTGTGAATTCAACTCCTATGGCTGTCATACTAATTTGCCACACATTTTAGCAACTAAAATCTAGCATTAAATAGTTAAAGAAATTTATTTTTAGGAATTTATTGTGCAAACAATCTGATTCCAAACTACGTACCGTTTGAAGCCAGTGAAATCTCTGTGGTGGAGTGCATAATGATTAGAAATGAGTTAGAAAAAAATATAAAAAAGTTTTTAGAAAGGTAGCGACTTTTTCTTATTTTAGAAGTACTCGACCTGGCAAAAGAAACATAAACAATTTGGGGAAAATGGCATTATTTCTCCAATTAGTCTCCTTTTAGCTCAAAACATTTTTCCAGCGATGTTCAATTTATTCGCTGCCCTGTTTAAAGTGAGAATCGCTCAGCTCCTTAAAATAGACATCAAACGAAGATTAAATCTCTTCATGTTGGCAAATCTTAAATTAAAGTTAAATTCAAAAAAATTATTTAACACTAAAATTAAATGAAATAACCGTTAAACTGACCAAACACCGCACTGCAATTACAAGAAATATATTTGGGTAGATGTGTAATGTTAGTATACAATAGCTTCCATCTATAACTGAAAAAGAGAAACGGATTTTTTAACTAAAATAGTTTACCTAAAAACAATTTGTCTAAAAATTTCGTCCAATATACTTAAAAGCAATTCACCTTTTTGCAAAATGACTTTTTTTGTATTTTAAAAAATTAGTAATAATAAAAAAATTATTCATATTAAATTTTTATTAAAAATAAAAAATATTATTTTACAAAATAATAATTTTTTATTTTTGTTAAAACTTTTCTGCAGTTGGTAGGCATGTAAATTATTTTTTTATTTGTTTCAATATATTTTCGAACGACCATGTAACAGGTGACACTTCACGACCCCGTTCCAAGGTTAATCCATTCAATCCTTCTAACGTGTTTTCCAATTTTTTAGAAACTCATGTGTAATAGGAAACTTTTAAGTTTTTAACACAAAAAAATTGCTAAGCAACAACAAGAACGATGAGTGCAGTGTATGTACTTGTTGATATTTCTTTTATGCAATTTTAGCATTGTTTTTTTAAACTGACCTGGCTCATTAATTCTTATTGAGTTAGATGCGGTATATGGTCGTTTTCACCATAAATTATTGTTTTTTTTTCAATAAGTTTTTTTGGTGGGACGCTTCAAGAATTTTTTAGGAGTTTGGTGAAACCCGTAAAGAAGGCGGGTTGTCTTAGCTACCCGGGGTGGTCGACGGACGAACGCTGACAGAACTATGATATTTATATGTAAGTTTTTAACTTTCTGTTAACTTTAATTTTCTATTTATTTAATAAATTGTAATTGATTGATTGATAGATTGATTGGTGAGATTGTGAGACCAAGCGCTTGTCAAGTGTTCCAGTTAACGGTGGTTCTATTCTCACAGCGTTTTTACATTCAACTGTAATCTGCAAAAAAAATCCCTAAAACCAAAATCTATTAATGAGCTAATTTTTCCAAGCCGTAGACTGTAATAAATTGGATTAGTTTTTGCCTGAAATGTACAATTAATTAATTTATCACATCATTAAAAATATAAAATTATAAAAATTGAATTAACCATTTTATGACCAATACCTATTTATTTTGCTGGTTTTGGTATTTGTATTGGGTGGAGAGGAACCTGCATGATGTGAGCCATTAAAGGGATTAAAATCTTCTTCTTTTAGTATTACATACTGTAGAAAATATTAACATGTGACATTTTATACCAATTCCACTATCAAATAGACCAAAAGGTTTCTCCTCCGGGTATCTTTTGAAAATTTTCGTGATTAACGAGTTATTTAATTGTCCTTGGTGTATCATTGATAAAATCCATCGTTGTTAACACTAGGTTGACATTATCTCAGCTAGACGTTGATAATGTCAACCTAGTATTAAAACGACAAGCGGCGTCTGCTCTTTGGGAGTATTCCTTAGTAGTTTTTTTAA
Source organism: Tipula confusa (assembly GCA_963556175.1). Classification (NCBI taxonomy): domain Eukaryota; kingdom Metazoa; phylum Arthropoda; class Insecta; order Diptera; family Tipulidae; genus Tipula; species Tipula confusa. The sequence goes on along the minus strand of OY744476.1, from coordinate 134,980,407 downwards.
CAACTCCACGTTTGCTGGGTTTGCACTTGCTTTGTACTTCAAACGCATATATTGCGAGCATTTCCAGTAAACGGTATCGTTGTGCGATCTATTTTTATAAAATACATAGCCATCAATCACGAGTCTGTCTTGACACTTCCACAATTTTGGTTTTAGATTTTTTCTCCCATTGTGCGTGTTTTTATTCGAAAAATTTAATTTAAAATTGACTGCATCCAAAACCCATGATACATATTTGTGAATACAAGTTTTTGACATTTATTTGATAATATCGAACACACCCACATCATCACAGTCAATGGGGCATGCTATACGAGTTTATTTTGTGTTAGTTCAATTCTCATTTGTAGGTGGCTCTAGCGTTTAGGATTGTTGAAATAAATATTCATAAAATTCAGACATTAAATTCCAACGGTTGTGAAGTTTTTCCTAAATTCGATCTATATTCCTAAAAAACACAACAACAAAATAAAAGGTCTATGTATAGGTAAAAATACGTATTAACGAATAAATATGAACGTTCTACTTAATATTACTATTTTAAAATTTTAAGATTTTATTTGTATCTTAAAATATGTATGTTATAATGATGTTTATAATAATTAGAAAGATTTAAAAAACACCGCAGGTTCTAGTGGAAAACTGTTCTGAGTAGAATATTATCTGTTTAATCAAATGGCGTTTCATGATTTTGGATATATAGGGGACCGGGTACTTAGGATTGATACTTTTTGTCCTTCATACCGTATTTGTATATAGAGACTAATAATGAATTTTCCAATTTTTCCGATATTTAAAAACACCGCAGGTTCTAGCGGAAAACTGTTCTGAGTAGAATATTATCTGTTTAATCAAATGGCGTTTCATGATTTTGGATATATAGGGGATCAGGTACTTAGGATTGATACTTTTTGTCCTTCATACCGTATTTGTATATAGAGACTAATAATGAATTTTCCAATTTTTCTGATATTTAGAAACACCGCAGGTTCTAGCGGAAAACTGTTCTGAGTAGAATATTATCTGTTTAATCAAATGGCGTTTCATGATTTTGGATATATAGGGGATCAGGTACTTAGGATTGATACTTTTTGTCCTTCATACCGTATTTGTATATAGAGACTAATAATGAATTTTCCAATTTTTCTGATATTTAGAAACACCGCAGGTTCTAGCGGAAAGCTGTTCTGAGTAGAATATTATCTGTTTAATCAAATGGCGTTTCATGATTTTGGATATATAGGGGATCAGGTACTTAGGATTGATACTTTTTGTCCTTCATACCGTATTTGTATATAGAGACTAATAATGAATTTTCCAATTTTTCCGATATTTAGAAACACCGCAGGTTCTAGCGGAAAACTGTTCTGAGTAGAATATTATCTGTTTAATCAAATGGCGTTTCATGATTTTGGATATATAGGGGATCAGGTACTTAGGATTGATACTTTTTGTCCTTCATACCGTATTTGTATATAGAGAATAATAATGAATTTTCCAATTTTTCCGATATTTAGAAACACCGCAGGTTCTAGCGGAAAACTGTTCTGAGTAGAATATTATCTGTTTAATCAAATGACGTTTCATGATTTTGGATATATAGGGGATCGGGTACTTAGGATTGATACTTTTTGTCCTTCATACCGTATTTGTATATAGAGACTAATAATGAATTTTCCAATTTTTCCGATATTTAAAAACACCGCAGGTTCTAGCGGAAAACTGTTCTGAGTAGAATATTATCTGTTTAATCAAATGGCGTTTCATGATTTTGGATATATAGGGGACCGGGTACTTAGGATTGATACTTTTTGTCCTTCATACCGTATTTGTATATAGAGACTAATAATGAATTTTCCAATTTTTCCGATATTTAAAAACACCGCAGGTTCTAGCGGAAAACTGTTCTGAGTAGAATATTATCTGTTTAATCAAATGGCGTTTCATGATTTTGGATATATAGGGGATCGGGTACTTAGGATTGATACTTTTTGTCCTTCATACCGTATTTGTATATAGAGACTAATAATGAATTTTCCAATTTTTCTGATATTTAGAAACACCGCAGGTTCTAGCGGAAAACTGTTCTGAGTAGAATATTATCTGTTTAATCAAATGGCGTTTCATGATTTTGGATATATAGGGGATCAGGTACTTAGGATTGATACTTTTTGTCCTTCATACCGTATTTGTATATAGAGACTAATAATGAATTTTCCAATTTTTCCGATATTTAGAAACACCGCAGGTTCTAGCGGAAAACTGTTCTGAGTAGAATATTATCTGTTTAATCAAATGACGTTTCATGATTTTGGATATATAGGGGATCGGGTACTTAGGATTGATACTTTTTGTCCTTCATACCGTATTTGTATATAGAGAATAATAATGAATTTTCCAATTTTTCCGATATTTAGAAACACCGCAGGTTCTAGCGGAAAACTGTTCTGAGTAGAATATTATCTGTTTAATCAAATGGCGTTTCATGATTTTGGGTATATAGGGGATCAGGTACTTAGGATTGATACTTTTTGTCCTTCATACCGTATTTGTATATAGAGACTAATAATGAATTTTACAATTTTTCCGATATTTAGAAACACCGCAGGTTCTAGCGGAAAACTGTTCTGAGTAGAATATTATCTGTTTAATCAAATGGCGTTTCATGATTTTGGATATATAGGGGATCAGGTACTTAGGATTGATACTTTTTGTCCTTCATACCGTATTTGTATATAGAGACTAATAATGAATTTTCCAATTTTTCTGATATTTAGAAACACCGCAGGTTCTAGCGGAAAACTGTTCTGAGTAGAATATTATCTGTTTAATCAAATGGCGTTTCATGATTTTGGATATATAGGGGATCAGGTACTTAGGATTGATACTTTTTGTCCTTCATACCGTATTTGTATATAGAGACTAATAATGAATTTTCCAATTTTTCTGATATTTAGAAACACCGCAGGTTCTAGCGGAAAACTGTTCTGAGTGGAATATTATCTGTTTAATCAAATGGCGTTTCATGATTTTGGATATATAGGGGATCAGGTACTTAGGATTGATACTTTTTGTCCTTCATACCGTATTTGTATATAGAGACTAATAATGAATTTTCCAATTTTTCCGATATTTAGAAACACCGCAGGTTCTAGCGGAAAACTGTTCTGAGTAGAATATTATCTGTTTAATCAAATGACGTTTCATGATTTTGGATATATAGGGGATCGGGTACTTAGGATTGATACTTTTTGTCCTTCATACCGTATTTGTATATAGAGACTAATAATGAATTTTCCAATTTTTCCGATATTTAGAAATACCGCAGGTTCTAGCGGAAAACTGTTCTGAGTAGAATATTATCTGTTTAATCAAATGACGTTTCATGATTTTGGATATATAGGGGATCGGGTACTTAGGATTGATACTTTTTGTCCTTCATACCGTATTTGTATATAGAGACTAATAATGAATCTTCCAATTTTTCCGATATTTAGAAACTCCACAGGTTCTAGCGGAAAACTGTTCTGAGTAGAATATTATCTGTTTAATCAAATGGCGTTTCATGATTTTGGGTATATAGGGGATCAGGTACTTAGGATTGATACTTTTTGTCCTTCATACCGTATTTGTATATAGAGACTAATAATGAATTTTCCAATTTTTCCGATATTTAGAAATACCGCAGGTTCTAGCGGAAAACTGTTCTGAGTAGAATATTATCTGTTTAATCAAATGACGTTTCATGATTTTGGATATATAGGGGATCGGGTACTTAGGATTGATACTTTTTGTCCTTCATACCGTATTTGTATATAGAGACTAATAATGAATTTTCCAATTTTTCCGATATTTAGAAATACCGCAGGTTCTAGCGGAAAACTGTTCTGAGTAGAATATTATCTGTTTAATCAAATGACGTTTCATGATTTTGGATATATAGGGGATCGGGTACTTAGGATTGATACTTTTTGTCCTTCATACCGTATTTGTATATAGAGACTAATAATGAATCTTCCAATTTTTCCGATATTTAGAAACACCACAGGTTCTAGCGGAAAACTGTTCTGAGTAGAATATTATCTGTTTAATCAAATGGCGTTTCATGATTTTGGGTATATAGGGGATCAGGTACTTAGGATTGATACTTTTTGTCCTTCATACCGTATTTGTATATAGAGACTAATAATGAATTTTCCAATTTTTCCGATATTTAGAAATACCGCAGGTTCTAGCGGAAAACTGTTCTGAGTAGAATATTATCTGTTTAATCAAATGACGTTTCATGATTTTGGATATATAGGGGATCGGGTACTTAGGATTGATACTTTTTGTCCTTCATACCGTATTTGTATATAGAGACTAATAATGAATTTTCCAATTTTTCCGATATTTAGAAACACCGCAGGTTCTAGCGGAAACCTGTTCTGAGTAGAATATTATCTGTTTAATCAAATGGCGTTTCATGATTTTTGATATATAGGGGGTCGGGTACTTAGGATTGATACTTTTTGTCCTTCATACCGTATTTGTATATAGAGAATAATAATGAATTTTCCAATTTTTCCGATATTTAGAAACACCGCAGGTTCTAGCGGAAAACTGTTCTGAGTAGAATATTATCTGTTTAATCAAATGACGTTTCATGATTTTGGATATATAGGGGATCGGGTACTTAGGATTGATACTTTTTGTCCTTCATACCGTATTTGTATATAGAGACTAATAATGAATTTTCCAATTTTTCTGATATTTAGAAACACCGCAGGTTCTAGCGGAAAACTGTTCTGAGTAGAATATTATCTGTTTAATCAAATGGCGTTTCATGATTTTGGATATATAGGGGACCGGGTACTTAGGATTGATACTTTTTGTCCTTCATACCGTATTTGTATATAGAGACTAATAATGAATTTTCCAATTTTTCCGATATTTAAAAACACCGCAGGTTCTAGCGGAAAACTGTTCTGAGTAGAATATTATCTGTTTAATCAAATGGCGTTTCATGATTTTGGATATATAGGGGATCAGGTACTTAGGATTGATACTTTTTGTCCTTCATACCGTATTTGTATATAGAGACTAATAATGAATTTTCCAATTTTTCTGATATTTAGAAACACCGCAGGTTCTAGCGGAAAACTGTTCTGAGTAGAATATTATCTGTTTAATCAAATGGCGTTTCATGATTTTGGATATATAGGGGATCAGGTACTTAGGATTGATACTTTTTGTCCTTCATACCGTATTTGTATATAGAGACTAATAATGAATTTTCCAATTTTTCTGATATTTAGAAACACCGCAGGTTCTAGCGGAAAACTGTTCTGAGTAGAATATTATCTGTTTAATCAAATGGCGTTTCATGATTTTGGATATATAGGGGACCGGGTACTTAGGATTGATACTTTTTGTCCTTCATACCGTATTTGTATATAGAGACTAATAATGAATTTTCCAATTTTTCCGATATTTAAAAACACCGCAGGTTCTAGCGGAAAACTGTTCTGAGTAGAATATTATCTGTTTAATCAAATGGCGTTTCATGATTTTGGATATATAGGGGATCAGGTACTTAGGATTGATACTTTTTGTCCTTCATACCGTATTTGTATATAGAGACTAATAATGAATTTTCCAATTTTTCCGATATTTAAAAACACCGCAGGTTCTAGCGGAAAACTGTTCTGAGTAGAATATTATCTGTTTAATCAAATGGCGTTTCATGATTTTGGATATATAGGGGATCAGGTACTTAGGATTGATACTTTTTGTCCTTCATACCGTATTTGTATATAGAGACTAATAATGAATTTTCCAATTTTTCTGATATTTAGAAACACCGCAGGTTCTAGCGGAAAACTGTTCTGAGTAGAATATTATCTGTTTAATCAAATGGCGTTTCATGATTTTGGATATATAGGGGATCAGGTACTTAGGATTGATACTTTTTGTCCTTCATACCGTATTTGTATATAGAGACTAATAATGAATTTTCCAATTTTTCTGATATTTAGAAACACCGCAGGTTCTAGCGGAAAGCTGTTCTGAGTAGAATATTATCTGTTTAATCAAATGGCGTTTCATGATTTTGGATATATAGGGGATCAGGTACTTAGGATTGATACTTTTTGTCCTTCATACCGTATTTGTATATAGAGACTAATAATGAATTTTCCAATTTTTCCGATATTTAGAAACACCGCAGGTTCTAGCGGAAAACTGTTCTGAGTAGAATATTATCTGTTTAATCAAATGGCGTTTCATGATTTTGGATATATAGGGGATCAGGTACTTAGGATTGATACTTTTTGTCCTTCATACCGTATTTGTATATAGAGAATAATAATGAATTTTCCAATTTTTCCGATATTTAGAAACACCGCAGGTTCTAGCGGAAAACTGTTCTGAGTAGAATATTATCTGTTTAATCAAATGACGTTTCATGATTTTGGATATATAGGGGATCGGGTACTTAGGATTGATACTTTTTGTCCTTCATACCGTATTTGTATATAGAGACTAATAATGAATTTTCCAATTTTTCCGATATTTAAAAACACCGCAGGTTCTAGCGGAAAACTGTTCTGAGTAGAATATTATCTGTTTAATCAAATGGCGTTTCATGATTTTGGATATATAGGGGACCGGGTACTTAGGATTGATACTTTTTGTCCTTCATACCGTATTTGTATATAGAGACTAATAATGAATTTTCCAATTTTTCCGATATTTAAAAACACCGCAGGTTCTAGCGGAAAACTGTTCTGAGTAGAATATTATCTGTTTAATCAAATGGCGTTTCATGATTTTGGATATATAGGGGATCGGGTACTTAGGATTGATACTTTTTGTCCTTCATACCGTATTTGTATATAGAGACTAATAATGAATTTTCCAATTTTTCTGATATTTAGAAACACCGCAGGTTCTAGCGGAAAACTGTTCTGAGTAGAATATTATCTGTTTAATCAAATGGCGTTTCATGATTTTGGATATATAGGGGATCAGGTACTTAGGATTGATACTTTTTGTCCTTCATACCGTATTTGTATATAGAGACTAATAATGAATTTTCCAATTTTTCCGATATTTAGAAACACCGCAGGTTCTAGCGGAAAACTGTTCTGAGTAGAATATTATCTGTTTAATCAAATGACGTTTCATGATTTTGGATATATAGGGGATCGGGTACTTAGGATTGATACTTTTTGTCCTTCATACCGTATTTGTATATAGAGAATAATAATGAATTTTCCAATTTTTCCGATATTTAGAAACACCGCAGGTTCTAGCGGAAAACTGTTCTGAGTAGAATATTATCTGTTTAATCAAATGGCGTTTCATGATTTTGGGTATATAGGGGATCAGGTACTTAGGATTGATACTTTTTGTCCTTCATACCGTATTTGTATATAGAGACTAATAATGAATTTTACAATTTTTCCGATATTTAGAAACACCGCAGGTTCTAGCGGAAAACTGTTCTGAGTAGAATATTATCTGTTTAATCAAATGGCGTTTCATGATTTTGGATATATAGGGGATCAGGTACTTAGGATTGATACTTTTTGTCCTTCATACCGTATTTGTATATAGAGACTAATAATGAATTTTCCAATTTTTCTGATATTTAGAAACACCGCAGGTTCTAGCGGAAAACTGTTCTGAGTAGAATATTATCTGTTTAATCAAATGGCGTTTCATGATTTTGGATATATAGGGGATCAGGTACTTAGGATTGATACTTTTTGTCCTTCATACCGTATTTGTATATAGAGACTAATAATGAATTTTCCAATTTTTCCGATATTTAGAAACACCGCAGGTTCTAGCGGAAAACTGTTCTGAGTAGAATATTATCTGTTTAATCAAATGACGTTTCATGATTTTGGATATATAGGGGATCGGGTACTTAGGATTGATACTTTTTGTCCTTCATACCGTATTTGTATATAGAGAATAATAATGAATTTTCCAATTTTTCCGATATTTAGAAACACCGCAGGTTCTAGCGGAAAACTGTTCTGAGTAGAATATTATCTGTTTAATCAAATGGCGTTTCATGATTTTGGGTATATAGGGGATCAGGTACTTAGGATTGATACTTTTTGTCCTTCATACCGTATTTGTATATAGAGACTAATAATGAATTTTACAATTTTTCCGATATTTAGAAACACCGCAGGTTCTAGCGGAAAACTGTTCTGAGTAGAATATTATCTGTTTAATCAAATGGCGTTTCATGATTTTGGATATATAGGGGATCAGGTACTTAGGATTGATACTTTTTGTCCTTCATACCGTATTTGTATATAGAGACTAATAATGAATTTTCCAATTTTTCCGATATTTAGAAACACCGCAGGTTCTAGCGGAAAACTGTTCTGAGTAGAATATTATCTGTTTAATCAAATGGCGTTTCATGATTTTGGATATATAGGGGATCGGGTACTTAGGATTGATACTTTTTGTCCTTCATACCGTATTTGTATATAGAGACTAATAATGAATTTTCCAATTTTTCCGATATTTAAAAACACCGCAGGTTCTAGCGGAAAACTGTTCTGAGTAGAATATTATCTGTTTAATCAAATGGCGTTTCATGATTTTGGATATATAGGGGATCAGGTACTTAGGATTGATACTTTTTGTCCTTCATACCGTATTTGTATATAGAGACTAATAATGAATTTTCCAATTTTTCTGATATTTAGAAACACCGCAGGTTCTAGCGGAAAACTGTTCTGAGTGGAATATTATCTGTTTAATCAAATGGCGTTTCATGATTTTGGATATATAGGGGATCAGGTACTTAGGATTGATACTTTTTGTCCTTCATACCGTATTTGTATATAGAGACTAATAATGAATTTTCCAATTTTTCCGATATTTAGAAACACCGCAGGTTCTAGCGGAAAACTGTTCTGAGTAGAATATTATCTGTTTAATCAAATGACGTTTCATGATTTTGGATATATAGGGGATCGGGTACTTAGGATTGATACTTTTTGTCCTTCATACCGTATTTGTATATAGAGACTAATAATGAATTTTCCAATTTTTCCGATATTTAGAAATACCGCAGGTTCTAGCGGAAAACTGTTCTGAGTAGAATATTATCTGTTTAATCAAATGACGTTTCATGATTTTGGATATATAGGGGATCGGGTACTTAGGATTGATACTTTTTGTCCTTCATACCGTATTTGTATATAGAGACTAATAATGAATCTTCCAATTTTTCCGATATTTAGAAACTCCACAGGTTCTAGCGGAAAACTGTTCTGAGTAGAATATTATCTGTTTAATCAAATGGCGTTTCATGATTTTGGGTATATAGGGGATCAGGTACTTAGGATTGATACTTTTTGTCCTTCATACCGTATTTGTATATAGAGACTAATAATGAATTTTCCAATTTTTCCGATATTTAGAAATACCGCAGGTTCTAGCGGAAAACTGTTCTGAGTAGAATATTATCTGTTTAATCAAATGACGTTTCATGATTTTGGATATATAGGGGATCGGGTACTTAGGATTGATACTTTTTGTCCTTCATACCGTATTTGTATATAGAGACTAATAATGAATTTTCCAATTTTTCCGATATTTAGAAATACCGCAGGTTCTAGCGGAAAACTGTTCTGAGTAGAATATTATCTGTTTAATCAAATGACGTTTCATGATTTTGGATATATAGGGGATCGGGTACTTAGGATTGATACTTTTTGTCCTTCATACCGTATTTGTATATAGAGACTAATAATGAATCTTCCAATTTTTCCGATATTTAGAAACACCACAGGTTCTAGCGGAAAACTGTTCTGAGTAGAATATTATCTGTTTAATCAAATGGCGTTTCATGATTTTGGGTATATAGGGGATCAGGTACTTAGGATTGATACTTTTTGTCCTTCATACCGTATTTGTATATAGAGACTAATAATGAATTTTCCAATTTTTCCGATATTTAGAAATACCGCAGGTTCTAGCGGAAAACTGTTCTGAGTAGAATATTATCTGTTTAATCAAATGACGTTTCATGATTTTGGATATATAGGGGATCGGGTACTTAGGATTGATACTTTTTGTCCTTCATACCGTATTTGTATATAGAGACTAATAATGAATTTTCCAATTTTTCCGATATTTAGAAACACCGCAGGTTCTAGCGGAAACCTGTTCTGAGTAGAATATTATCTGTTTAATCAAATGGCGTTTCATGATTTTTGATATATAGGGGGTCGGGTACTTAGGATTGATACTTGTTGTCCTTCATACCGTATATATAAAGAATAATAATGAATAACAAAAATAATGTTTTATTAACTAATATTTACTATTTTTAAACTTCGTTAATCGATTTACAAAATAAGCAAATGTTGTCGTTAAAAGACAGAAACTCTTCACAATCCAAATGAATTCTCCTTTTGCAATAAACACAATTCTTGCAGTTTTCTTGTTGCAACGCTCCAAAACAGTAAACGCAATGATCCTCCATACTTTCAGAATTATCTGCCAATATTAATTTAATTTCTCTGCGATAATCTTGAAGTGCAGATTCACTAACGTCTTCTGCTTCTGCCTGTATATTTTTTATAGTTTTGCCATTTACTATTACTCCAGTGGCGTAAATAACTAAAACTCCACAATTGTACCCATCTTTTTGCTGTGGTAGACCTTTTCCCGGAACGATCTTAAAGTTTTTTGGATGTGCATTATTATATTTTAGTACTTCATTTGCAAAATTACGCACTTTGTCCCCCATTTTGTAAAGTGATTTAGTTGGATTCAAAGGATCGTACGTTATAATTGTATTTGCTTCAAAGTCTATAAAGGCAATAGTCCAATGACTGTTATGGCAATATGGAATTACAACAAATTTTGTATTCATGCAGAGGTCTAACTCTCGTTGTTGACATGCATTTGTGGCTCTGTAGACTTGATTCTCTTTGAAAATTTTTAATGCAACGTAGTGATCTAGGCAAATACTATTCTTATCTTTTATAAAAAGTGATATAGTGTTGCAGACAATATCGCAAGTTAAAAAGTTTTTATCATTTAATGAATTATAACAAGTGTTATACACACAACATTCCCACAGGTCGTTATAACTAAACTTAAATATAACAATATTGTACTTTAACTGACTTATGATGTTGTAATATTCTTGTGGCATTCTAGTTAGCTTTAATTTTTTAGGAATGTATTTTTTCCAAGCCGATTTACTGGCATACTTTGCCAAAGGACGACCTTTGGATTTTTTCCGCCAATTTTCTTCATTTTGATCCTCTGGGTTTCTCTCATCATCTCTTATATTAGGTGGTGTAGAGTATGGTGAACATTTTGTATTATTCGTGTGTTTTTTGCGAATTATATTGTTATTTGACGAGCATTCTATCGCTTTCAGCAATAGATCGGTCTTTTCTTTAAGGACATCAACGAATCGTCCAAGTTTCAAATGAAGCTCGTTTATTAAATTGTGTTTTACTAAATTAAACCAATTTTCAATAACTCCGTTAGAAACTCGTTGTTTCTCATCCAATTTCTTTAAAAATAAAGACGTCCACAGTGGGGCATATTTCATATATCTTTTAATAAAGAAAGTAATGAAATCGAGGCAGTAATAGCTATTTAATGTGCCAACCTTGTCGCATGTTTTCATTTTATTCAAAACCTCGCTATATATTAACATGTATCGCTCATAGTAAGGAGAATTTTGATAATCATGAACCAAATCATAATCATCAAAGATCAAATTTTCATCCTTCGCTGTAGTTGTATTATGAGAAATATTTTGTGGTATAATATTCGTCAATTTATTTTGTGCTTCAACAAAAAGTTTATTTTCGTATTTGGAGCAACTTAAGATACAAAAAATTTCAAACATAGTGTCCATATCTTTCAAATTATTGCAGTCTATAACTATGAACATAAATATCATAATATGCTCTTTTAATTTTTTTGAACAATTTGTTATCCTTTTTTTGATTTGCCTGATAATTATAGCTGCAAAATGTGAACAGCAAACAAAAACACCGACAATCTGTTTAGTTTCTACATTGTTTGTAAGTACATCAAATGTAAAACGTAAGTATTGTTTCATATTCATTTGGTTAAATTTCAATAATATTGCGTTTATAAAAACCCATGACCAATCAGTGACAAATATCTTAGGAACTTTAACCTTTGGTGTTCTTTGAAAGATTTCACTCGCGAAATATTCAAAAAAAAACATTTATAGATGGTTGATCATGGCGGGCACTAATCAATTCTGCAACAGGAACCGTTATATTGTTAATTCGTACCACACACGCGTAATAGTATATTCGACTATAGTTGTGGTTACTGCAGCACTTTGGATTTCTGATTAAGCTACCTGTAGCATCCACGTGTATTATGTTCACCAAATTCAGCAGTCCGAAAATTTCCGGTCTCATTAATACAGCATAAAGAGGATTAGATGCCAAATAAATGTAGGAGTCTTCTTTTTTTTGATCGTTTAAGCGATAAATAAGGTCAATTACCTCACAACCTTGAACTAAATCCGACATTAGTTTTCTCTCTGACTTTGCTTTTCGCAGGTTTGTTGCCGAAACAATACTTTGGGTATTGCCACTTTTAAATAAATTAATATCAACTTCCTTTAATTGGGTTAAGCTAAATGAGTAGGCGTTGGTGTGACTCATCTCGTCTTGTGCCAGTTTCCGTCGTTTGCCTCTTAACTGAGTAAATCGTTTTAAATCACCATGATCAGTTAGATCGTCTCCTTTTGTAAAAATACGAAGAGTCTTAGAGGCGTCAATTATAAACTTAAATTTTTGATCGTGATTTTTGTAGGCACAGTTGGCATATTGCATGACAATTTGTCGTTTGTGATTGATATTGCTGGTTTTAAATTGTAAAACGCATGGCTGTTGTGCTGCACATAATGATTCCCTGATACAATTTCTTAGATCTTCCAGGTCCCATGGTCTTGTTAAGTCTAGTGATATAGACATGTGTCCTCTAGAAAACCAGGAAGTACTATCGGGTTTTTGAATAATTAAATCCATTGAGTTTATATCTTGATTGTTTGGTTCTATTAATTTATGGGGGATCGGCCGTTGTTTAGTTGTTTCTTCTAATTTGGTATCATAAATACTTTCTTTAGTCTCAACTGATCCAGTTACATTATATTGGTAACTTTCGGTCGGATTGTTAACATTCCAATTAGCTTCATTATATTCCCGTTCTTCACATGACTTTAATATTTTTCTCCACATAAAATACAATCTAGATTGATTGAATCTAGAACTCTTCAATTTCATTTGATTACAGAAACTTGCCCAGATATCAGCTTTACTAAAAGTTAGGTTGATATTTGAGAAACTTCCAAACTTCTCTAATATTAATTTTTTTAAGTTGAATTCATTTTTTTTTAAATTGTTAAGTTTATTAATATAGTGGCTGGATTTATTGATACTGTTTTTTTTTCGGTTTCCCATTTTAATTTTTTGTCTCACTGTTAAAATAATAAAATATATAATTAATATTAATAATATAACCTACTATTATAATATATGTACTACATTAGTTAAAATATGATTTAATTTCAAATACGGTAGGATAGGAGGGATTCTCATATATTTATATTTCTATAAATATATTCCCATGCATGATAGAAGTTTTTAGGGCTGCTTGAACTAATTAGTGAATATTATCCATTTTTAGTTAGAAACATTCCAAAATACAACAATTCCAGCACAAGAAATCCATCATATTTTTCAAAAGCTTTCTGTTAGAAACTAATTCCAGTAATGGCTCAAAAGTTCCAACCCATTATTGTTGGCGAAATATCCTTCTCCAGTTATTCCACTACGTCAGTTAATTTAACACTATAGCTAAGTATTATGTATTAAATATAAATGTAAATGTAAATGTAAATGTAAATGTAAATGTAAATGTAAATGTAAATGTAAATGTAAATGTAAATGTAAATGTAAATGTAAATGTAAATGTAAATGTAAATGTAAATGTAAATGTAAATGTAAATGTAAATGTAAATGTAAATGTAAATGTAAATGTAAATGTAAATGTAAATGTAAATGTAAATGTAAATGTAAATGTAAATGTAAATGTAAATGTAAATGTAAATGTAAATGTAAATGTAAATGTAAATGTAAATGTAAATGTAAATGTAAATGTAAATGTAAATGTAAATGTAAATGTAAATGTAAATGTAAATGTAAATGTAAATGTAAATGTAAATGTAAATGTAAATGTAAGTGTAAATGTAAATGTAAATGTAAATGTAAATGTAAATGTAAATGTAATTTGGCAAGTAAAGTAGTCTCTTCCGGTGATGATGGCTCATCGGGTTACAGAACGAATCAGTTTCCTCTAAATGTCTAGTACCTCGAGATCATTATTGAAGTTTCAAAAACCTCATGATCATTACGTCACAATCCTATTCTATGTTTTGTGGTGTAAGGAAAGGAAAGGTATGGCAGTAATGACAGAATTTATCCGGTTTCCCGGTAGCCAATATTCAAGCTATAATGTTAGTACTAAAAACAAACACGATTAATGGACTAATTTCTCCAAGCCGTAGACTGTAATAAATTAATTAAATTTTCACCTGATTAATATACACAAGAATTAAAAAAAATGTAATATTTATTTACATTAGAATAAAAACCCAAAACACTAATAATTGAACTAACAGTAAACGGACAATTTACTGCCTATTAAACTAGATTGGCACTTTAAATTAAAATTGACCAAATCACAAAAAGAATTAAAAAAGAACGGTTATTGTTTAACACAGTTGTGCCACTAAAATTTTCAACAATCAAATGATTATAAAATGAATTTAAACAAATTTATAGACTTTAATATATTTACACTTAGTTAATTTTCTTAATATCAAATTAAATAACGTTTTTAACAACAAAAGCAATATTTAAACTACATTTAATCATCGAAGATTTATTTGCACTAAATATTATTTATAAAACAAATCAATATTGTACATTTCACAGATGTTTCCTTTTATACTCTTATTTTTGAAAATAACAGTTATTTTTTTATAAATTCATAATAGGTATTTTCTTTTATTCATTCTACAGAAGGAAGTGAAGGAGTAGAAAAATGATCACGAGACGAAGGCATATTCCGAATGCTATGTAATAAAAGAACGTAACAGAATATAAAAATAAAATAAAATGGCCAACAAAAATAATGAAATTTAAATTTTTGGAAATAAAAAAAATTATTTTAATAAAATGGACAATAATAAATAAAATTTATACTATATACTATATTTTATATATATATATATATATATATATATATATATATATATATATATATATATATATATAAAAAATAAATATATTATATTTATATATATATATATATATATATATATATATATATATATATATATATATATATATATATATATATATATATATATATATATATATATATATATATATATATATATATATATATATATATATATATAGTCGCGGCGCGTCGTAGTAAGCAACGGAAGCAATTCTTCCATAACAATTTGCATTATAATAGTTCATTTATTGAAGTGAACATAATACACGTGGATGCTACAGGTAGCTTAATCAGAAATCCAAAGTGCTGCAGTAACCACAACTATAGTCGAATATACTATTACGCGTGTGTGGTACGAATTAACAATATAACGGTTCCTGTTGCAGAATTGATTAGTGCCCGCCATGATCAACCATCTATAAATGTTTTTTTTTGAATATTTCGCGAGTGAAATCTTTCAAAGAACACCAAAGGTTAAAGTTCCTAAGATATTTGTCACTGATTGGTCATGGGTTTTTATAAACGCAATATTATTGAAATTTAACCAAATGAATATGAAACAATACTTACGTTTTACATTTGATGTACTTACAAACAATGTAGAAACTAAACAGATTGTCGGTGTTTTTGTTTGCTGTTCACATTTTGCAGCTATAATTATCAGGCAAATCAAAAAAAGGATAACAAATTGTTCAAAAAAATTAAAAGAGCATATTATGATATTTATGTTCATAGTTATAGACTGCAATAATTTGAAAGATATGGACACTATGTTTGAAATTTTTTGTATCTTAAGTTGCTCCAAATACGAAAATAAACTTTTTGTTGAAGCACAAAATAAATTGACGAATATTATACCACAAAATATTTCTCATAATACAACTACAGCGAAGGATGAAAATTTGATCTTTGATGATTATGATTTGGTTCATGATTATCAAAATTCTCCTTACTATGAGCGATACATGTTAATATATAGCGAGGTTTTGAATAAAATGAAAACATGCGACAAGGTTGGCACATTAAATAGCTATTACTGCCTCGATTTCATTACTTTCTTTATTAAAAGATATATGAAATATGCCCCACTGTGGACGTCTTTATTTTTAAAGAAATTGGATGAGAAACAACGAGTTTCTAACGGAGTTATTGAAAATTGGTTTAATTTAGTAAAACACAATTTAATAAACGAGCTTCATTTGAAACTTGGACGATTCGTTGATGTCCTTAAAGAAAAGACCGATCTATTGCTGAAAGCGATAGAATGCTCGTCAAATAACAATATAATTCGCAAAAAACACACGAATAATACAAAATGTTCACCATACTCTACACCACCTAATATAAGAGATGATGAGAGAAACCCAGAGGATCAAAATGAAGAAAATTGGCGGAAAAAATCCAAAGGTCGTCCTTTGGCAAAGTATGCCAGTAAATCGGCTTGGAAAAAATACATTCCTAAAAAATTAAAGCTAACTAGAATGCCACAAGAATATTACAACATCATAAGTCAGTTAAAGTACAATATTGTTATATTTAAGTTTAGTTATAACGACCTGTGGGAATGTTGTGTGTATAACACTTGTTATAATTCATTAAATGATAAAAACTTTTTAACTTGCGATATTGTCTGCAACACTATATCACTTTTTATAAAAGATAAGAATAGTATTTGCCTAGATCACTACGTTGCATTAAAAATTTTCAAAGAGAATCAAGTCTACAGAGCCACAAATGCATGTCAACAACGAGAGTTAGACCTCTGCATGAATACAAAATTTGTTGTAATTCCATATTGCCATAACAGTCATTGGACTATTGCCTTTATAGACTTTGAAGCAAATACAATTATAACGTACGATCCTTTGAATCCAACTAAATCACTTTACAAAATGGGGGACAAAGTGCGTAATTTTGCAAATGAAGTACTAAAATATAATAATGCACATCCAAAAAACTTTAAGATCGTTCCGGGAAAAGGTCTACCACAGCAAAAAGATGGGTACAATTGTGGAGTTTTAGTTATTTACGCCACTGGAGTAATAGTAAATGGCAAAACTATAAAAAATATACAGGCAGAAGCAGAAGACGTTAGTGAATCTGCACTTCAAGATTATCGCAGAGAAATTAAATTAATATTGGCAGATAATTCTGAAAGTATGGAGGATCATTGCGTTTACTGTTTTGGAGCGTTGCAACAAGAAAACTGCAAGAATTGTGTTTATTGCAAAAGGAGAATTCATTTGGATTGTGAAGAGTTTCTGTCTTTTAACGACAACATTTGCTTATTTTGTAAATCGATTAACGAAGTTTAAAAATAGTAAATATTAGTTAATAAAACATTATTTTTGTTATTCATTATTATTCTTTATATATACGGTATGAAGGACAACAAGTATCAATCCTAAGTACCCGACCCCCTATATATCAAAAATCATGAAACGCCATTTGATTAAACAGATAATATTCTACTCAGAACAGGTTTCCGCTAGAACCTGCGGTGTTTCTAAATATCGGAAAAATTGGAAAATTCATTATTAGTCTCTATATACAAATACGGTATGAAGGACAAAAAGTATCAATCCTAAGTACCCGATCCCCTATATATCCAAAATCATGAAACGTCATTTGATTAAACAGATAATATTCTACTCAGAACAGTTTTCCGCTAGAACCTGCGGTATTTCTAAATATCGGAAAAATTGGAAAATTCATTATTAGTCTCTATATACAAATACGGTATGAAGGACAAAAAGTATCAATCCTAAGTACCTGATCCCCTATATACCCAAAATCATGAAACGCCATTTGATTAAACAGATAATATTCTACTCAGAACAGTTTTCCGCTAGAACCTGTGGTGTTTCTAAATATCGGAAAAATTGGAAGATTCATTATTAGTCTCTATATACAAATACGGTATGAAGGACAAAAAGTATCAATCCTAAGTACCCGATCCCCTATATATCCAAAATCATGAAACGTCATTTGATTAAACAGATAATATTCTACTCAGAACAGTTTTCCGCTAGAACCTGCGGTATTTCTAAATATCGGAAAAATTGGAAAATTCATTATTAGTCTCTATATACAAATACGGTATGAAGGACAAAAAGTATCAATCCTAAGTACCCGATCCCCTATATATCCAAAATCATGAAACGTCATTTGATTAAACAGATAATATTCTACTCAGAACAGTTTTCCGCTAGAACCTGCGGTGTTTCTAAATATCGGAAAAATTGGAAAATTCATTATTAGTCTCTATATACAAATACGGTATGAAGGACAAAAAGTATCAATCCTAAGTACCTGATCCCCTATATATCCAAAATCATGAAACGCCATTTGATTAAACAGATAATATTCCACTCAGAACAGTTTTCCGCTAGAACCTGCGGTGTTTCTAAATATCAGAAAAATTGGAAAATTCATTATTAGTCTCTATATACAAATACGGTATGAAGGACAAAAAGTATCAATCCTAAGTACCTGATCCCCTATATATCCAAAATCATGAAACGTCATTTGATTAAACAGATAATATTCTACTCAGAACAGTTTTCCGCTAGAACCTGCGGTGTTTTTAAATATCGGAAAAATTGGAAAATTCATTATTAGTCTCTATATACAAATACGGTATGAAGGACAAAAAGTATCAATCCTAAGTACCCGGTCCCCTATATATCCAAAATCATGAAACGCCATTTGATTAAACAGATAATATTCTACTCAGAACAGTTTTCCGCTAGAACCTGCGGTATTTCTAAATATCGGAAAAATTGGAAAATTCATTATTAGTCTCTATATACAAATACGGTATGAAGGACAAAAAGTATCAATCCTAAGTACCCGATCCCCTATATATCCAAAATCATGAAACGTCATTTGATTAAACAGATAATATTCTACTCAGAACAGTTTTCCGCTAGAACCTGCGGTATTTCTAAATATCGGAAAAATTGGAAAATTCATTATTAGTCTCTATATACAAATACGGTATGAAGGACAAAAAGTATCAATCCTAAGTACCTGATCCCCTATATACCCAAAATCATGAAACGCCATTTGATTAAACAGATAATATTCTACTCAGAACAGTTTTCCGCTAGAACCTGTGGTGTTTCTAAATATCGGAAAAATTGGAAGATTCATTATTAGTCTCTATATACAAATACGGTATGAAGGACAAAAAGTATCAATCCTAAGTACCCGATCCCCTATATATCCAAAATCATGAAACGTCATTTGATTAAACAGATAATATTCTACTCAGAACAGTTTTCCGCTAGAACCTGCGGTATTTCTAAATATCGGAAAAATTGGAAAATTCATTATTAGTCTCTATATACAAATACGGTATGAAGGACAAAAAGTATCAATCCTAAGTACCCGATCCCCTATATATCCAAAATCATGAAACGTCATTTGATTAAACAGATAATATTCTACTCAGAACAGTTTTCCGCTAGAACCTGCGGTGTTTCTAAATATCGGAAAAATTGGAAAATTCATTATTAGTCTCTATATACAAATACGGTATGAAGGACAAAAAGTATCAATCCTAAGTACCTGATCCCCTATATATCCAAAATCATGAAACGCCATTTGATTAAACAGATAATATTCCACTCAGAACAGTTTTCCGCTAGAACCTGCGGTGTTTCTAAATATCAGAAAAATTGGAAAATTCATTATTAGTCTCTATATACAAATACGGTATGAAGGACAAAAAGTATCAATCCTAAGTACCTGATCCCCTATATATCCAAAATCATGAAACGCCATTTGATTAAACAGATAATATTCTACTCAGAACAGTTTTCCGCTAGAACCTGCGGTGTTTCTAAATATCGGAAAAATTGGAAAATTCATTATTAGTCTCTATATACAAATACGGTATGAAGGACAAAAAGTATCAATCCTAAGTACCTGATCCCCTATATACCCAAAATCATGAAACGCCATTTGATTAAACAGATAATATTCTACTCAGAACAGTTTTCCGCTAGAACCTGCGGTGTTTCTAAATATCGGAAAAATTGGAAAATTCATTATTAGTCTCTATATACAAATACGGTATGAAGGACAAAAAGTATCAATCCTAAGTACCTGATCCCCTATATATCCAAAATCATGAAACGCCATTTGATTAAACAGATAATATTCTACTCAGAACAGTTTTCCGCTAGAACCTGTGGTGTTTTTAAATATCGGAAAAATTGGAAAATTCATTATTAGTCTCTATATACAAATACGGTATGAAGGACAAAAAGTATCAATCCTAAGTACCTGATCCCCTATATACCCAAAATCATGAAACGCCATTTGATTAAACAGATAATATTCTACTCAGAACAGTTTTCCGCTAGAACCTGCGGTGTTTCTAAAAATCGGAAAAATTGGAAAATTCATTATTATTCTCTATATACAAATACGGTATGAAGGACAAAAAGTATCAATCCTAAGTACCTGATCCCCTATATACCCAAAATCATGAAACGCCATTTGATTAAACAGATAATATTCTACTCAGAACAGTTTTCCGCTAGAACCTGCGGTGTTTCTAAATATCGGAAAAATTGGAAAATTCATTATTAGTCTCTATATACAAATACGGTATGAAGGACAAAAAGTATCAATCCTAAGTACCCGGTCCCCTATATATCCAAAATCATGAAACGCCATTTGATTAAACAGATAATATTCTACTCAGAACAGTTTTCCGCTAGAACCTGCGGTGTTTTTAAATATCGGAAAAATTGGAAAATTCATTATTAGTCTCTATATACAAATACGGTATGAAGGACAAAAAGTATCAATCCTAAGTACCCGATCCCCTATATATCCAAAATCATGAAACGCCATTTGATTAAACAGATAATATTCTACTCAGAACAGTTTTCCGCTAGAACCTGCGGTGTTTCTAAATATCGGAAAAATTGGAAAATTCATTATTAGTCTCTATATACAAATACGGTATGAAGGACAAAAAGTATCAATCCTAAGTACCTGATCCCCTATATATCCAAAATCATGAAACGCCATTTGATTAAACAGATAATATTCTACTCAGAACAGTTTTCTGCTAGAACCTGCGGTGTTTCTAAATATCGGAAAAATTGGAAAATTCATTATTAGTCTCTATATACAAATACGGTATGAAGGACAAAAAGTATCAATCCTAAGTACCTGATCCCCTATATATCCAAAATCATGAAACGCCATTTGATTAAACAGATAATATTCTACTCAGAACCGTTTTCCGCTAGAACCTGTGGTGTTTCTAAATATCGGAAAAATTGGAAGATTCATTATTAGTCTCTATATACAAATACGGTATGAAGGACAAAAAGTATCAATCCTAAGTACCCGATCCCCTATATATCCAAAATCATGAAACGTCATTTGATTAAACAGATAATATTCTACTCAGAACAGTTTTCCGCTAGAACCTGCGGTATTTCTAAATATCGGAAAAATTGGAAAATTCATTATTAGTCTCTATATACAAATACGGTATGAAGGACAAAAAGTATCAATCCTAAGTACCTGATCCCCTATATATCCAAAATCATGAAACGCCATTTGATTAAACAGATAATATTCTACTCAGAACAGTTTTCCGCTAGAACCTGCGGTGTTTCTAAATATTGGAAAAATTGGAAAATTCATTATTAGTCTCTATATACAAATACGGTATGAAGGACAAAAAGTATCAATCCTAAGTACCCGATCCCCTATATATTCAAAATCATGAAACGTCATTTGATTAAACAGATAATATTCTACTCAGAACAGTTTTCCGCTAGAACCTGTGGTGTTTCTAAATATCGGAAAAATTGGAAAATTCATTATTAGTCTCTATATACAAATACGGTATGAAGGACAAAAAGTATGAATCCTAAGTACCCGATCCCCTATATATCCAAAATCATGAAACGTCATTTGATTAAACAGATAATATTCTACTCAGAACAGTTTTCCGCTAGAACCTGCGGTGTTTCTAAATATCGGAAAAATTGGAAAATTCATTATTATTCTCTATATACAAATACGGTATGAAGGACAAAAAGTATGAATCCTAAGTACCCGGTCCCCTATATATCCAAAATCATGAAACGCCATTTGATTAAACAGATAATATTCTACTCAGAACAGTTTTCCGCTAGAACCTGCGGTGTTTCTAAATATCGGAAAAATTGGAAAGTTCATTATTAGTCTCTATATACAAATACGGTATGAAGGACAAAAAGTATCAATCCTAAGTACCCGATCCCCTATATATCCAAAATCATGGAACGTCATTTGATTAAACAGATAATATTCTACTCAGAACAGTTTTCCGCTAGAACCTGCGGTGTTTTTAAATATCGGAAAAATTGGAAAATTCATTATTATTCTCTATATACAAATACGGTATGAAGGACAAAAAGTATCAATCCTAAGTACCCGGTCCCCTATATATCCAAAATCATGAAACGCCATTTGATTAAACAGATAATATTCTACTCAGAACAGTTTTCCGCTAGAACCTGCGGTGTTTCTAAATATCGGAAAAATTGGAAAATTCATTATTAGTCTCTATATACAAATACGGTATGAAGGACAAAAAGTATGAATCCTAAGTACCCGATCCCCTATATATCCAAAATCATGAAACGTCATTTGATTAAACAGATAATATTCTACTCAGAACAGTTTTCCGCTAGAACCTGCGGTGTTTCTAAATATCGGAAAAATTGGAAAATTCATTATTATTCTCTATATACAAATACGGTATGAAGGACAAAAAGTATGAATCCTAAGTACCCGGTCCCCTATATATCCAAAATCATAAAACGCCATTTGATTAAACAGATAATATTCTACTCAGAACAGTTTTCCGCTAGAACCTGCGGTGTTTTTAAATATCGGAAAAATTGGAAAATGCATTATTAGTCTCTATATACAAATACGGTATGAAGGACAAAAAGTATCAATCCTAAGTACCCGATCCCCTATATATCCAAAATCATGGAACGTCATTTGATTAAACAGATAATATTCTACTCAGAACAGTTTTCCGCTAGAACCTGCGGTATTTCGAAATCTTGAAATGTCATTTGATTAAAGATATATTAGTCACTCATATTATTTTATCCCAAGTAGCTGAAGCTTTTTATTAGTAATTAGTACCTGTGGTATTTATTATAATCAGGAATGTAGAAAAACTTAATTATTTTATTATAACTTCGCAATAACCGAATAATTCCAATAAGTTTGATTATTATGAATTTACTTTATTATTTTTACTAACACATTGATATTTGTTTAGGAATAGGAAATTTTTCACTATTCTGTGCAGAAACGTGAATATTTTCTTAAAAAAATCCTAGAATTATTTTTAATGAATTTAGGAAATACTTCACGTGAATAAATTCCACCACTTCCCAGGATAACCCAAATATACAAATCATTGATGTGGTATTTTAAAAATGAGTTGCATTTTGAATTAAAAATATTGTTTCCTTCATATGATCGATAAACGGAACACCTTGATCTTTGATGGCCATTCAAATGCCAGGAGATCCTTAAATGAATTTAAAATTAGCAGGGACAACGTATTTCTGCAATAATGATGGTGAGAAACGTTTCTTTGAATAGATTTGTGTGCCTTGCAGTATAAATCATCCGTCGATATTTTTTTCTAAATTTCTACTATCTTTAGAATTGTGCCATCTTTATAAAGTGTCAGTACGCAAGATTTATTTAATAGCATATTCGAAACATTCGATAGCAATTAGCATAAAATAAGCACTTATACGTTTAAATTATAAAGTTGTACGGTTCTTAGCCAAGCAAGCGCAGTTGGCTTTTATAATTAATAAACCGAATTCAAAAATATAAAGTTATTACAAAAAAGCGAATAGAGCATTTTTCTACCCTGCTGGTCACCTTTGCTTCTTAAAATAAACACATATTATATTAAGGAGTAACTATTTGACTTGGTTAAGGTTTAAATTCTCAGTGCACGGTAAGGTCCATCAAAAACGATAAGTCCCAGGTGGAAATCCGACGGTATATTGTTATATGAACAATTATTACTCCTACTAACCTCCAAATTTTACCACAAGCTTAACCTTTAGAAGATTTATTTAAATTTATTTTGTAGCTTTGACTTATCAACGTTTTAATCTGGTTTATATAGTTTTGATACAAAAGCCATACTTTATATTTATTACTACATGCAGCTTTAAAATATTTAGTATTTATAAACCTATTTATTCATTGCATTTTCCTACACTCAAAACATAAAACTTTTTAAGACAAATCAAATTTGTACACAAAGAATAACAATAAGGTTTGGCAATATCCAATCGCGGTGGTGCTGCTGCGAAAATAGTGGCAATGATTAAACTATAAGCATGCCTCATTGCTATGATAACTTTTGATAAATACCAAAACATTCTATAATAAAAGCCAAACTCATCGCGTAGCATCAAAACCGTCTTTAATCCCTTACAGGAAGCCCAAATGTACTCGTTCATAAGCTGTAAAAAAATTAGAAAAACGTAACCTATTGTTTTTGTGAGATTATGTCGTTGTTTATATACGATTATGAATACAGAGTAAAAAAAAACTAAAGAGGAAATAAAATAAAATGTGAGCGAACTTTAATTGTTTTTGTTTTATTCCAACTGTTTGTTTTATAAAGAGAAAATAAAATAATACGTTCTCTCTACGAGTAATATAACTTATAATATGCTCAAATTTATATGACGTTATAGTAGTATTTAAAACCATTCAAAACAAAATTCAAAATGTTTTTCATATGGATTTTTGTCGCACTAATACAGTCAACAGGGTGGTCATTTTGTGGTGCTATATCACATTTGGTGATATAAAATGTGATAAAATGAAATAGTCTGTACTTAATCCGTGCGTTTTATGGATGAATTATTGCGCGTCGCTTATTGCTTTAGTAAACAAAACAGCTTTAGGTGCATATCCTCCATTCGGTTGCAAGTAAATAATTTGCGCCGCGCAAAAATGTCAAAAATGTTCAAATTCAAGTAAAAGTTGTTATCAATACTTTTAGAAACGACGGGGTTCAAGCTACAACTGATTGGAAAATGCACCTAAAACGTTACTCCACAAGTTCTCGGTGGATATTAGTGTTTCCGGTGAACATCAGTGTTTAAATATATTTCCGGGTTGTGGTAAAAACTAAATTTGATCTAATTTTCTATGAATATTGTAATATAACACCAACCAGGAAAAACTAGCGGTAATGCGGAAAATCGCAAATTTAGTTAAATTAAATGAAAATTAACTAATCTTCCTACCAACAAAAACTGCAATTTTTTAATAGCTAGCCAAGCATTATGGACAAATGGTTTTAGACGAATTGTTTTTAGGCAAATAATTTTAGTAAATTTAGTTAAATTATTTTAGATGAAAAGTCCGCTAAACCTGAAAAAATTAAAATTTCTCTAATTAACCATTTTTAAAATTATAGTTCAATGATTTTTTATGTTTACAAGCCTATTTTGGAGTGACATTTTCATGCGGTTGGCCATAAAAGAATATGCAAAATAATCCTCTGTTCAAAGCAAGCAATACAAGTTTTGAAGAAATTGTCTTAGACCTTGAGCAACTCATTTATATTATGTATACATATATAAATATAATATTCAATATTATAGCGCTAATGGTTAGCATCGTTATTGGTGTTTGGCCAAAAAGATTATATCTTACGGAAATTAATAGATACTTCTGTTATACCGGCTTTACATATGCTATTGACGGTAGTCATTCCAAATTATCCATTTTTAAAATTTTTGGAATTGCAAGGTTGATTAATAAGCTGGAAAATAATAACAAAAGGAGCTCAAATAAACGGGTTATTCAATTTATGGACGCCTTTATACGAATTTGGAACCAAAGATGTAGTGTTCCAAATTTTGAATAACCCTATATATATATATATATATATATATATATATATATATATATATATATATATATATATATTCATATATATGTAGAAGCTATAACGGAGTATATTAAACTTTTATTACGATACACCTCAGTTGTATATTAAAATTTGTTTGTGCCATCCCATCATATCAGCACCAACCAGGCAACAAAAATCATTTCATCGATAAAATACAAAAAATTATTATGATTTTTATGTGTATATTATTTTAATAGGTCCTATATAATTTTTATTGGAAACAGATCGATTTTTAAATAATTGGATTTTTATAGAGATGGTTCTGATATTATTAAAATAATGGGTAACGTGACGTGAAGGGTATTAAAATGAATGAGATGAGAAACGAAATTTTAAAGTTGAAAATGGTATTTTGTTGTCGATGATTAGATTTTAGTGAAGGTACTTGTTGTTTGTAAATATGACACGAAGTCGTTTTCAACAAACATGTTTACAGTTTTGATCTGATAGCAGTTTGAAATATTGTTTTGAATAACTATATAAAAAGCCTATTACTCTATACATAAGGAACAATTCAGTAACTGTGACCTTTGGACATTCCAAATAAAGATTATTTTATCACAGATCACTATGCATTGTGCATTATGATGGAATTTCTCATCACCACTACTAAAACAAAACGTGTCGTGATTTCATAAATGTGGGATCGTATGTTTTGTTTCAGAATGCAGGGTTCACACCTTATCCAGCGTTAGCCTGTTTTCTCCTTGCTGAGTGCCTATTTTTTGCCGATGGTTCATGTAAAGCAGATCTTTTGTTTTGCCTGGGTGCCAATTTTGTTACAATCCCTAGTAAAAAGTCGACATTTTTGGCATCTAAAACATTTCTACTGTGAACGGGATCTTCTTATTCCTTTAAATATATTTTAGAAGCCTGGAACTGTTGTCTTTTAAGAGCACAGCCCAAATATCTGAAGTGGCAAATACGACAAACCAAGTAATACTTCCCGTAGCGATCGATACATGTCGTGTGGATTATGCATGGGCTATCAAGATTACCAAAATTAAATGTCGCCAAATGTTGTTGGAACAACAGTTTCGGTATTTTTTTTATTATGGTGTTACCTATTGTTAATAAATAAATAAAAATAAATAAATAATTGGAATGCATTTGATGTCAACAACCATCTGCTTTGTAAGTGGTCGATCACTTTTTAATGGCCTTCGTACGGAACCTGTTCGAACATTATTCACCCGAACAAAAACAAAGTCATAGTTGTCCAAAGATTTTGGAACAAATATGTCACTCTGCTTGGATGTTCGTGGAGATGTGCGTGAATGAGATTTTACTTGGTATTTAGTAGTTGTTCGGCGACTGTGTTTTGTGTAGACATAAGGTAAAAAGAGGTTTTCTAGGAGGAACTCACCAGGAAATTGAATAGATTGTCCGTAGACAAGTTCTGCTGGAGAAATATGACGTTGTCCTAATTCGATGTGAGCCCAAAAATTTTGTTAACTCAGTGAAAAAATGTAGGACTCAAATTGTGATCCTTGGTCGGTGGTTACGGTAGAGGAAAACCCAATCAAGAAATATAGTTCTCAACAAAAGTAGTGGCAACGGTTGGTCCAGTCATATTAGAACGAAATAAAAAAATACCATAGTTGTTATCAAAAATGGAAGAAACAAAACAAACAACGAGAGGTGAGCCACAATGCAATTCGTGACTGAGCTCAAAAAAGTAAGTTGTATTAAAACTGGGTAAAGAAAATCCACAGCATTACAGAGATCTTTTACAAGATCTCTCAGACCATATTTTTACATTGTAGGTGGTCAACCCAACGAACGATTTTACATACAATTGGTCAAGCATTGTGGTCAGCGGTTAAATCGAAGGCCACGGTGTGTTTAAGCTAACACTTTAACCATCATTACACGATCGGCTACCATTTAAAATTGGGTAAAATTTTACCGAAAAGATTTCTAATTGGTAGTTGACTTTTTAAAGAATCGACTTAATATAAGTAAGAAAGGACTGGAATTACACCTAATATAAGACTTGTGACCTCAGCATTTCCAAGTTTGAGCTTGCCAATTTCAAGTATTACAACAAACCCTAAAAACCGTATGACCAAAAAAAAAACACTAAAATACATATTGAAGTAAACGTTACTAGTTGGTTTGTTTCTATAATCATTAATTTTAGTTCAACATTTTAAGTTAAATATATTTAGATTTTAGTAATAACCATAACGATGAAATAATTAGCAAATAAATCAAGAAGTAATTGACATAGGACAAGACAATGATGGTATGGTTTGACATATTGCCATAGAAGTCTAAGTGAAGTAGGATCTATCGGTGTACGAGTTTCAGCAGAACCGTTGCACTACAATAATTTTAAAACACTGTTGAATTGTATAGTAAAGACAATTAAAAGCCAGCGGATAAATATTTGATGAATTTAAAAAATAAAACTATCTTTACAAAGTTTCGGTTAAAATCAAATTTAACTTTTGTGGAAGTGTCAATTTTATTACAATAGCATAATCAAAGCCAGCTTCTACCAATTCTTCACCAGTTTTCAATTGTCATTTTCCATTGGCAAAATAATTTGTAATATCTAAAATAACTTAATTTATTTTCATATTCGAATTACCATTGCTTTCGACATCGTCTTGAATGGCTTTCATCTTTATCGATGTAAATTATAATTAATATAATTAATTTAACTTTATACAAAGTACTTCTTAATGTATTATACTCTGGTTGTACATAAAATATGGTAGTATTATTATATAGTATATGGTTCTAGTATTATTCGCTGATGTCAATTATTTTTTTCATAATATTTTAGAAGTTGGTACAAACAATTAAGTGATAATAAAATAATTAAAATATTTTATAAAATTAATATTATAATTTACCTGAACGAATTTTACAATATTAATTCAAACAAAAATAATGCATAACAACATATACAGCGTATACTGTGTTCTATTTTTTGTCGCGAGAGGCGCTTTTTTAACTTTTCCATTCGTCAATTCCAATAAGAAATAACGATCATATCACACTCCAAATTAATATTCAATACAAAAACTAAACACGAATCCATTTTCCTTTACAAACAGAAGATACCAAATTCAACAATACAAACGTTACACTTTCACACGAAAAACCGATCACTTTATTACAACAAAAAAAACATTTTCAATACCGAAAACATCAAAAACATATACATACTGGAAATAAAACCAAACCAAATCATTACACTAACACTCTCCTATATTAGAGTTACAAATATAACCCGTACATTGTAACGAGCGACTTGTTGTGCTCGTTCCCCTGTTTTAAATTTATATATGTGTCCACCCCCGAATTTTTTTTTATGTTTAATTTATTTTAAAATTTATTTTTTTTATGTTGTATTCCTGCTCATTGCCCCTACATTGTTTGTTTACAAAATAAGTAACGGGTAATGAGTGGGTATATAAAGTCGTGTTTTGTGTTAATCGGGGGAGTTTTGAATCAGAAATGTGATGAAGAATTTTTAATTTGTTATCTGTAAAATAGTATTGAAGTTTATGCAAGACGTTCAGAGTGTATAGTTAAAAGACAAACATAAATTATATTTTTTTTACAAAAATGTCGGCAGACCAACAAAATAATAGTGTTACGTCAAAATGAGGAACAATTGTAACAACAGCAAGTGCAAGTAGTACAGAATTAAACACATAAACAAGTTCTACAACGAATAAAAATAATGACTGATAAGGTGCACTTACTCGTGGTCCACAATGGTGTTGAAGTAAAAAATAATAATAAAAATTAATAATAATAATAATGAAATTGTTAATAAGTATTTGATTGTTAAAAATTCGTCGGCTCCGAATATTAAAAAAAAATACTAATAATACTAATAAGAATAATGTTAATAGTTCCGAAATCGATCTACCAGCCAATAATTGTAATAATAGTACTGTAAATAATAATATCAATATACCGTTATCACCAATCATTTCGATAAAATCCGATTCAAATAATTTAAACATCGTAAAACAACAAAAAGTAAATCAACAGTAGCGTCATCGCATCGACAACAACAATCACAACGTAAATCAAAATTTGTTGAATAATATTAAGGCTTATGTTGGTGGCGGGGTAAGTTAGACTTAGTATTGTTATTTAAGTTTGTGTTTTTTTTTTTTTTTGTAAATTTAATTAAGAATTTATTTAAGTTATTTAAGTTTGTTTTTGTTGTAGTTTAAATTAAAATTTTGTGTAGTTAAGTTATTTAAGATTTTAGTGTATTCTGTTTTTCTGAAATTCATTTCTGTTTCTTTTTGCTTTCGTTTATTTATTTTATTTATTAAAGTAACTGTAATGAGGTCAATTATTTTGTTTTGATTTTTTTTTCTGGTGATGTGATGGTTATAAGTCTGGTTGCGTGCCGGCTTGTTCAAGTGACCCCGCCTTCCCGTCTTATCATTTCCTGCGGTTATTCAAGCTTCCATTATTCCTTGCACACCCCACCCCTATCTGCTCCTGAGCTCTAGCCGGCTACTACACCGCAGCAAGGCCTCTAATGGAAGAATTCTGTTAACGCCATCGGGGTGCGGATCTCAATGGTGTCGTTTTAATGACATCAATTGGGACTCGCACCTTGATCCGTTACAGTGGCGCCCAAATACACATGGCTAAATTACCTTTCCCATCCCATCCTAATCCCGTTTATTATTATATTTGATTCAATTTATAATTTTTTTGCGTGTATTGTTTTTTATTATATTTTTTTTCAGTTATATTCATATATTTTTTTTTTCGGTTTTTTTTGCATTTCATTTATTTTGTCTTAGTTAACCCATGTGCGCATTTGCATCCGTATTTTGAATATGTAGAATCAAATGTTTGGCACGCATGGGTTAACTATTACTTTTCTCCGGTTTGCTTGTATCAAAATTTATTTTTCAATTTTTTTTTTGTTTTTTTCATTTTTTTTAGTTAACTCATGCGCGCATTTGCATCTGTATTTTATATACATTGAATCAAATGTTTGGCACGCATGGGTTAACTAATACTTTCCTGGTTTATTTTTTTTTTCATTTTTTTTGCAGTTATGATTTTTTTTCGTTATCATTTTTTTGTTATTTTAGAATCCGGATTTTTTTTTTCAAATTTATTTTTCACTTTTTATTTTGTTTTCATTTATTTTTTTTATTAACCCATGCGCGCATTTGCATCCGTATTTTGTATACGTTTTGAATCAGATGTTTGCCGCATGGGTTAATTATTTGCTTTTGCGTTATTTTTTTTTAATTTG
The DNA here is from genome assembly GCA_963556175.1 of Tipula confusa. Taxonomy (NCBI): domain Eukaryota; kingdom Metazoa; phylum Arthropoda; class Insecta; order Diptera; family Tipulidae; genus Tipula; species Tipula confusa. The sequence goes on along the minus strand of OY744476.1, from coordinate 134,948,815 downwards.
ATTTTCATTTATTTTGATTATTTTTTTTTGTTTTTTCCTTTTGTAGAGCACCAATTCATGTTGATTCCAGCGCTGTTGCTGTTTTGATTTCACATGAATTGGTGTTACATCCATCTTTTTCTGGGAGGGATGGATCTACGAACGGCCACTATTTCCACTTAGTGTGTTTTGATTTTAGTTGGGGTTCGTAGGTTCATTGTTCTCAGAAATTCCCTTTTCCTACCATCTATCCCTCCCTTGTATGGTTACAACATGTGGGTGGATTGTCCTCGACGTCGATCATGGAGCACTACTGCTTCCGCCATGGGGTGTTGATTTCAGAGTGTCTCCTGATCGATGTCGGGCATGCTCCACTTACATGTTCATTTCCATCCCAATCCATTTTCCTTTTATTGACAAGCAATGTGATCTGTCCTCGACGTCGATCATGGAGCACTGCTGCTTCCGCCATGGGGTGTTGATTTCAGAGGGTCTCCTGATCGATGTCGACGTACGGTTGCATGCTTGTTAATTCCTTTGTATCCTTCCTTTAAGCTTATCCTTTCCTTTAACGGCGGAAGTTTGATTGGTCCACTTGTCAAGTGCGGCAAAATCAAGCAACCGTGATAAGTGATCATCACATCACCTTTTATTCATAAATATTATTTTTTTTGTTTTGTTATTTATTTTTGCCTGGCTGTGAGACGTTTCAGGGTGTGGGTCGTCCCCACGCTGTAACGAGCGACTTGTTGTGCTCGTTCCCCTGTTTTAAATTTATATATGTGTCCACCCCCGAATTTTTTTTTATGTTTAATTTATTTTAAAATTTATTTTTTTTATGTTGTATTCCTGCTCATTGCCCCTACATTGTTTGTTTACAAAATAAGTAACGGGCCCGTTTACACAACTATGCCGGTCTTGGCGAGCCTTAATGACTCGTATTTGCACACCTAAGTTTGCTTTGATTGGTACCTATACTCTGGTTAAACGACAGAGTTCACAATCCACTTTATAGCACAAACACACACACACGCACAACACTACTCAAACCAAAAAAAATAAACTTAATAAAAAAATAAATTTTAAAAATGAAGAGAACGGAAAAAACACGTCCGTTCTCTGATAGACTGATTTAAAACAAATAAATAGTACACAGCCTGCTTTGTAATCTAACGGTAAATAACACTTAATGTTTTTTTTTTTTTTTACTTGGTGCGTTCGTTAAACAAAGACGAACCACAAGTCGCATTATACAGACCGGTAAATCTTCTTCATATAGTCTCAAAACTGTATAAAAACCGCTATTACAAAAATTAAAACCTATATTATCTAGACAGCACAATATACCAGACCATCAGTTTGGGTTTCGAGACCAGCACAGTACTGTAGAGCAGGTGAATGGAGTTGAAAACAAAGTTAAACTAGCTGTAGAGGAAAAGAAATACAATATTCTGCCATTTTCTTGAATATTGCACATGCTTTTGACAAAGTGTGGTATGAAATGAGCGCCTGATATACAAAATAAAAACTTTGCTTCCAGATAACTGTCCTTGAAAATACCTTGTTCGAAAGAAAATTACAGGTTAATAAAAATTAAGCAATTATCGAACTAAATCAGATAAACGCAGGAGTTCCTCGAGGAAGCGTGTTGGGACCAATATGCTGTACTAGCTGGTCACATAGTTGATCTAAGGTAACCATACTGAAAAGGTAGTCACATCAACATTTGGTGATGATGCTGCTATTCACACAAAAACAGCAAACTGTATCAAGAGAGTTACACAATCTCGCATAAAAAAATTATGGACTGGCAAAAAAATGGCACATAAAAGCGAATGAAAACAAATCAACTTAAATAACGTTTACACTAAATAACCGAACGTGCCCATCGATGAAATTAAACAATTTCACGATTCCTCAACCAACAAGCGTCAAATACCGGGGTCTTCATCTAGATTTAGATTGCAGATTAACTTGGAGAAAGCACATTGAATCCAAATGAAGGCTGATATGAAGAAGATCAAATCTGTCACTCAACTGCAAAGTTCTACTATATATGCAAGGTGATCCTAATCCGCATTGGAACATATGGAATACATCGGCCTCCCATAAGCCTCCGAAGTCTGGTGAGCGTGGTGGAATGGTTAGCCATTTGATGTTGTGGGTAGAACAGAATTTCATTGTTTCGATTTGACAAACTTGCGACTTATTGAAAAATAAGTCTCTAAGTTCCCTTAGTTCTGAGTGTGCTCCTATAAAATTGAAGGCGTTATCGGAATAGAGTTTTGTACATAAGCCGCGACGTGATACAAAACGGCATAGACACGCCAAAAATGCCTGGGTTGTTAGTTCTGGGACTATTTCAAAATGTACTGCTTTCACAGCAAAACACACGAAGACACAAATATACATTTTAAGTTTGATTTGTGGCCGAACAACTCGTTTTATAAAAAATGGACCACAAAGTCAATGCCCACAATTGAAAATGGCCTTGCAGATTGTACCCTATCTCGTGGCAATTCACCCATGATTTGATTAATGAAGACTAGGTTTAACACGGGCACATCGTATACACTCATTGCAAATTTTCCTACATTCGGGTGGCAGTTCTGAATTTTTTAATCGACCTCCAACACGAATAAGCCCGTCAAGATCCAAGAAAGGCGCTAGAGATTTTAATGAACTTTTATGATTTACGTATTTGTTGTTTCGTAAGGATGTAATTTCGTCAGCAAATTCTACGTGCTGCACGATTTTCAAAATGGCTTTAGAAACCACCAGTGGTGGTTTCGTTCGAGGTTAGTTCGCCAATTGTTCGAAGATTTAACTGTTTGGATTTGCAATTATTGTAAAGTCGAAATAGATATGCCGTAACGTGAATTATTTTTTTAGACGAGGGACATTTTTGAGTTATATTAAATTCCGTTGACAGAGTGGCAGAAGTTTAATTCGCCTTTCGAAGATCTAAGTTAATAAGTTCTATGCTTAATGATTTATTTTCACTTCGTGGCCATTTTGATTTGTCGGCAAATAGGTAGTCTGGACCATCCCACCGGTGGCGTTTTACAAATCATTGGGATATAACCCTCTTGGTACATGATCAGCAGAATTCATTGTCGTAGTTACACAATTCCAGCTGCTAATTGGAGTTAATTCCTGAATTTGTAAAATTCTGTTAGCAACGTTGTATACCGACTAGGTTCAGATTTCCAAATCAGAGCAAGGTGATTTCCGAATCAGACCACAAATAAATCTGGTCAAACTTAATTTTTAGTATTGAAGGTAATTTATGAGTAATTTGAACTGAAATCGTTTGCTTCTTCAAAGGAGCGACTCATTATTTGGAGCAAACTAAACTAACTTGAAGATTTTCGGAACTATCGGTATTTCGTTTGTAAAATACACAGTCAAAACCAGCTTCGCTCGCATCTCCAAAACCATGGAACTCAATTGTATTGGGTTGATGGATTAAAATGCATCGAGGAACGGAAATTGTGTTGAGCTTAATTAGTTGCCCTTTAAATTCACACAATTTTTTAATAAATGAGTCTGGAAGATGACTATCCCAATTGAGGCTTGGTATAGTCCATAACTCTTGCATGAAGAGTTTAGCTGAGTGAATTAGCGGTGCACATAATCCAAGCGGATCAAATAACTGGCTTATTTCAGACAAGATGCTTCTTTTTGTCTTACTTGGATTGTTACTCCTAAATTTTTCGAATGACAGCTCCAGACTGTCGGAATTTGTATTCCACAACAGACCTAATATGAGAGAGGGATTATTATCATTAACCTGCGCAAGGTCAATGCTATTTGAGGCAAACTTTCTGAGATCGAAGCCACCGCGCTTTAATAAATCAATCAAATCCCTTTTTAATGACAACGCGACTTGAATATTATCAGCACCAGTTAAGACGTCGTCGACGTAAAAATCATCTGTTAATGTTTTCGATGCTTCGGGAAAGGAGGTTTCATCACTGGCGAGTTGATTTAAAGTTCTGGTCACGATATACGGAGCGCTTACAGTTCCATACGTAACAGTACTAATTTTGTAACCTCGTACCGGCTCCACTGTAGACTCGCGCCACCATATTTGGTGAAGGTCTTGATAACCATTGTGTAATCATATGTGGCGATACATTTTCGCAATATCCGCCGAAAATGCTTCCTTATGTTTGCGAAATCTAATGATCAAGGAGACTAAGTTGGTTTGTACCACTGTACTACCATCATACAATCATTTAACGAGATCCGTGAAGATGGCTTGTGGGAGGCATTGAAAACAACGCGCAGTTTTGTGGTCAGACTAGATTCCTTTATAACGAAGTGGTGTAGAAGATAAAATATTTTGTGATGAATGCATTCGTTTACGTCAGGGTTATCAACAAGTTTCATGTGGTTGAACTGAATAAATTCTGTCATGGAATCTTTGTATTGTTGATATACTGTTGGACTCTTACATAATTACACTTAATGCGTTGACTTACATAATTACCTTTAAATGTATTCTAGCACTTTTACCAGAAGTCCCAAGTTTCTCTATTTTTGAGTTCAGCGGTAAAGCGACTGAATATCTCCCAGTAAGTAATCGCTTGAGATTCTTCGTAAAATGAGTCTCACATAGCTTTTCTTCTATCGAAAAAATGTTCTTAGTAACAATGGTTTCCAATTCCTAAAATTGTTTAATCTGAGAATCTAGTGCTTCTATCGAACATAGCGAAGTTTCATAATTTTCGAGGACACTTAACGATTTGTTTATATTTGTTTTAACGTGATAACGTTTTTTAACTCAGAACTAAGGCTAGCATGTTCAGAAAATCGAATGAAATTTATCCTTGTTTGCATGGAAACTACTCATTAAGTATAAAGTATTACTTCATTCTAAATATATCATTGCGTAGGTTCACCTTTAATCTCGATGCATTATTCTTTGTATTTGCACATTGTGGTCAACTGGAGGCGGATGAGGGCACACCGCGATCCTCTGATTAGAGCGATTTAACATGCTAGCGAGTGAATGCATTAACTGATCGAACCAATTTTGGTGTCAAAATTTGCGTAAAGAACAGTGTGATTTAATTAAAGTAATATTAAAAAAAAACATAAATTTCAAATTATACAGTCTGAATGTCTCTCTAATTGCCTAATTATTGCAAATATCTGTTTTCAAATGAAAGTTGGTATGACAATAATGCATACATTGAGGCGAATTACATAAAAATATGTGTGAAATGAAACAATATAAAGTAGTACATATTAATAGTAATAGATGTCCCTTTACATCTTCAGTGTAGTTTCACTGAAATACTAGAATCGTTCTCTATGCCGCTTTTTATGACTATGACAGAACAGTAGCCAATTTCAAAATTTCAAAAAAAAAATAAAAATTCGATGCCATTTGTATTTATTTGAAATTAAAAATAATAATAAAATAAATAAAAATTAAGTAAAAATAATAAATAATAAAGGTAAAGATAGTAAAATTAGCACTAAAAAAATTAAGTTAAATACCAAATAGTGTCTGTTAAAATTAATTAATTTATTATATAGCATCATGGAATGGGATTACAGTGAGGGTAACATAAACCATGAAGAGATTACAACAAAAATAAAAAAACAACAATATAGATTTGTAATACTCAAATTGTTAAATTCGAAACAAGAATCTCAATCAGAGGCGTCTCACCCGACGAGTTTAGGAGGTACTTGCCTCGATATCACACCACAAGGAACATCCCCGCAGAGACCTTGCCCTTCATATCGTATTTCTAGTACCATTGACCAATACTTAATCGTTTGTACACCGCCGATGGCGCGGTTGCTAAGTAAAAAATAAATCGATTTGAATAAATCCATACAGTCTATCATTTCTCACACTACATATTTACGTTATCACGTATCACTACGGCCGTACAGACGACACAGCCACCTCGTTTTTTCCACTTATGATGTAACCAAAAATGTCACAGAATATTAGAAGTTCGTCGATTAGTTTGAATGTTGAACCGGTAAACAGCTCATGTTATAATTCTGCTCCTATCAATATGTCTATGCTCCTATCAATATGTCACCAGTGATTTTTGGTATCTTGTAGCATTTTATATTAATATTATGATCTGAAGTTCGCTATTGACAGAAATACCTTTTGACGTAATGAATTAATTTTGCCCCCCATCCCAAACACTTGTTTCGAAGTAGTATGCAGTTTTAGTTTCAACAATTGACAAGTTTTATTAGTCACGAAGTTCAGGTGCGAGCCACTGTCAAGCAAGACTCGTGCGAAGATATGAGATATTCATTGCTCGAAAATGCCTTAACTAACGCTGTCCCAATCATTATTTGATTTCGAGGTGAAGATGGGTTTATTGAAATGGGTGTATCTGTTGCAGTATCCATGCCTTGTGGAATTTCGTCAAGAGTACCCAACATTGTTTGATCAGATGTTAGTACATTATTTGTATCTTGTACCGTTGGTTATTCTGCATTATTCATGATTTGCACTTCATACCTATTTTAATTAATGTTGTTCGCCGTACTATCTGATCGAGACATACGTGTCGATGTATATGGTGTACGAGTGCAATCTATGTCGAAATGTAAGAGACTATGATGCAGTACTAAACATTTCTTAAAACCATGACTGTTAAAATTGCGAACATTATGCGAAGAAGCCAAACAATTTGTGCATATCCGTTTATGTCTTATATATTCATATCTCCCATGGGATATTATACAAGATTCTGAAGGTTAAAAAACGCAGTTAACGGATACAAAAAATGCGCATTACACTTGCAAAAGTAAGAAAATTACAAGCGCAAAGAAGAAACGGGTACACATCTATATGCTATATCATCGTAAAAGTTATAGTCATAATTGAACTTGAATTATTTGTTTGTACTATAGATTATCGATCATGTGTGATATACTGCGATCGAAAAATTACTGTGCATTAGATTGTAGGGAATGTACACACATACACACACTTACTAATTGGGAGCAATATACTGCCACGAGCAAGTTGATTTTACTAACTGCGATGAAATTATGGTTGAGTCAGATATTTCAGATACGATACAGCTCTTATATACACTTAAAGTCTTACGTATTACCTCAAAATCATCTTCATCTAAAGTTATGTTAATGATAAAGTTATAAACTAATACATTGTGCTAGCTAATGTTAACTTTTACGTTTGGTAAAAGTTTTTTTTATAATTTATTACATTTCATATTTTAGCAACATATCGCCACATAATAAAATTCATTATTTAGTACAGGCTGGCTGGAGCAATGCAATGTGCAGGTGGATATTTGAAAAACGCAAACCTGTATTCGCGCGTCCTCGATTTGGCTAGTAATGGCGTAAATTAGGACGTTAATTAACCGCGAAAGAGTTGGGTGAGCTTCGGCCCCAAAACAGATTGCATAGAAATAAAAATAAAAAATAAAAAAAAAAAAAAAAATTCATTCATCTTCAAAAGTTTAGTTTAACAAAATTTTAACTGTTAGTCTTAGAATATATATACATATATATATATATATATATATATATATATATATATATATATATATATATATATATATATATATATATATATATATATATATATTTTATTTTTTATTATTACAACTGACTTATTATATAAGTCATCTAGCAATTTTTCTAAAATAATTAATTCACATTTGTTGAGATAGAGCCCAATCATGTTTGGCAACATAAACTGCAATTACTTCATTGAGGTCTTTCATCTTTAAGTTTTGGTGCAGGTTTTTATTTCAAATGTACCACGGGGCATTTACAATGTTCCGGAGTACTTTATTTTGGAACGTCTGAATTATCTTAACGTTCGTCTTCTTAGTACAGCCCTAAAGCTGTATTCCTTTAGTCCACACAGGTTTCAGAGTTTGTCTATATAGGAGTAATTTATTATGTATAGATAGTCCAGATAATATAGGTTAGGGTTTGTCAAAAGTAGCTATTTAAAAGAAACAGGTGTTTTCTGTTTTAGATTTTAAAAAACCGGTTAACAGCTGTTTTTCGGTTTTTTTCGACCGACAAGTCCTAAGTTAGCATTTTTCTGAAATTATCTAATTTTAAATACAATATATTTTCAAAATTCAACAAAATTCTTGTATTATTTATTCATTTTTAATTACTAATTCGTACAAGCTAGTTTTTTTTCGAATAAAATTTTAAAAATACAAGTGCATTTAACGATGTCTCAGACAAGCGTGAACGAATTTTTGTACAAAGTTTATACAAACTGAAAACATACGTTTTTTGCAGCAATAAATTCAGCTCATCTTTCAGCTAGATATTAGCAGTTTTCGGTTGACTAGTTTAAACTTCAAAATCTTGTTCATTCTCTGAAACATCAACTTCGTCAACACCAAACAGACGTGATGCTAAATTTCCTGCGAAAGAGATTGTATTTTTAGAATATTTGAATATTTGAAGGGTCTTTTAAACATCTTAGGAGATTCATAACATCGGTATTCCATCTTTCATTTGTGCGTTTTTTTATGTTCTCGTACAACACCAAACTAATGCTGCTATTTAAATTGGATATCTTATTAATCAGAAATTCGACTACAGTTTCGGCAGTTAATAATGTAGAGTCTTCACAACTTAATGTTTCCACGGCAAGCTTGATTGGTTCCATGACATTTTGCAGCATCAATAAAGCATCAAAATCTAGGTGGTTGATAATATTTAGTGAATTAAGTTCAGAGAAAGCTTCAAAGAGCCAGCGTTTTGTCTTTATCAATGGGGCAATCATAATCGGAATAGAATTTCAGCGGTGTGTCACATTCAAATGAAGTTCGATATTATTGCCAAATTCAGTGATTACTTTAGATTGGAAAATTTGATTTCGGGCTGTAGAATTTCGAATGAATTTCACTACATTGCGTGCATTTTGTAAGCTTTCATTGAAATCGATATGTTCCAGAATTTCTTCTTGAATCACTTCAACGTCAAAAGCATCATCAAAATTATCACTTTTATATGATTCATTGGAATCCACTTCGTTTTCAACAACTGATCGCAAAACACTATTATTTTTATACAAGACACCCAAATGAATAGCATGATTGAGGCAATACTTGTCAATTACCTTCATAATTTTCATAAACTTGTAATTAATTGCTGCACCATTATGCGTAAAACCAACTATGTCCTTTACATAATTTATACCAAATTCTTCCAAATGTGCTTTAACTTTTGAAGCCATTGTTTCTGCATTCCATGATCCAAAAATACGAACTACAATTATCTTGTAGGTATTATTATCTTCGCCATCATGTAAATTTAATTCCAAAATATCTCCTGCGTCGAAGTAGTATAATCATCTACTGTCACACTTAACTTTATGCTTTTCTCAGTTTTTGACTTGATCTTTTCAACCATTTTGCTTATCTTTTCTTTAAAATCTGCGTAAATCAACTTCATTACCCGGGTTTCGTTTTGCGGCAATTTAAATCCATCTCTTTTGATTGACTCCTGAATGTACTTATTTCTAGTAATCGCTCTGATTGAAATTCCGTCTGTTGCCTTATCTGAGATGATGTCCTTAAGACTTATACGATTTAAAAAATCCGGTATAGTCTTAGCTTTCTCTTCTTCAATAGCTTGCTTTTCAATTTCTTTACTTGGAGCTACGATGCAATCAATGCCATGTTTATTTTTCAAAGTTGTTGTTAAACCTCCTGAGCACTTAATAGAATTGTTGCAACGAAGACAAATCACATCAATTTCTTGTGTGACAGGATTCTTTCGTGTAGCATAATTCTATACTAAAGACTTGGTTAACCTAGAATTAATAAAACTATTTTAGAAAATTCCAGAATATTTAATATTTAAAAGAAATATTACTTACCTTTTAGTCTTGGTTTCGACCGAGAAATTGGTTTTTTTATAAAGGGAAATATTTTAATTTTTTTTATGTACGTGTATTGAAATTTTATGTATTAGAATCATAAATTTAAATATTTGAATTTTAACGTTGATTTTTTTCATAAAAATTTACTGTAAATGGTTGCAAATCTAAAATGTTTAAAGTTTAATAAAAAATAAATGGCTTTTAGTGTTTTAAAAAAATAAATAATCTTTATTTAAATTTGGATCGCAACAAAAATACATGATAATGACATTTTTCAAATAAATGAAGGGTTGTCCATAAAATTTCCTAGAGGGAATTTTATATTTTAGTACCAATGTAAAAAAAAACAACAGCAAAAGTTCTCTTCATTAGTACAAATCGGTTGTTTTTTCTACAAATCGGTTGTTTTTTGTTTGAATGTGTAGGTAATAAATTTTGTGTTGAGACACAATTTTTTTTTGAAAATGTATACTATCCGTGTGAGGTGCGATGTAAAAAAAACAACCAACTTTTTGGTGGAAACGTACACTAAGTATTCTTCATAGCTAAACTTCTTTTCGGTGAAATACCGAATAATTTCACAAAAAAATTAATAAAAACAGAAAAAACAGAAAAGAAAAATCGTTGTTTTCTGTTCTTGATTTTTTTAAAAACACAGCTGTTTTTCTGTTTCTGTTAACCGGTTTGACAAACCCTCGTATAGGTAGATAGTTCAATCCGTTCTTTCTTCTTTGACGTGTTTCTTTATTAAAGTTTGGCATCTCACGTCATCCCTAGATATTTTGCTGGATTTGCATAAGGGACTTGTGTAGAGTTTATTACGATTGGTTTATTACTGACATAGTTTTTATTTATTAGTAAAATTCACATGATCCAATTTTGTTTCGTAGAGCTTAATTCCCCATTTCTTCATCCAGTTATACTAACTGTACAGCCTGTACTGACATGGACGATGGGTCGGTCAATTAATTCTGTACTCCAACAGCGGATCAATTGCCTAGTTATTAAATCATACTCGGGAGCTTTTTTCGGATTAAATTTTTTTATTTCCTATTTTAGCTCACGGAACATTACAGTTTGTATTTCAGCTCTTTTGATGTTGACTGCTTGATTGATTGATGAGACTGTGAGACCAAGCGCTTGTCAAGTGTTCCGGTTAACGCCAGCCATATTCCACAGCCTTTTTACAATTAACAAACGGAAGGTTAGAAGGGATTTTCATATATTTATTTTTCTATAAAAATATTTCCATGCATGATAGAAACGACCCGGTTTGAGACACCTCATGATCATTACGGCATAATTCTATTCTATTTTTATAATGTAGGGAAAGGAAAGGTCTCAGTAACGATAGAATTGGTTAGGTTTTCCGGTAGCCAATATTCAAACTAGTGTTAGCATAAATAATATACAAGGCAGTAAATTTTTCACAAAATTTGACTGTGAAAGGGATTCTGGCAAATAAAAGTGACAGAACGCGCACGTCGAAATATTTAACATTTTCAACGCCATAGGGAAGATTCAAATATCTACGTATGCCATTCGATATATCACCTGCACCACCACCGAACGCTTGAAGGAATAGATAGATGCGAAGTGGTAATGGATGACATTTTCATTCACACGCCAACAAAAACGGTCACTGAACGATTAACAGAAGCAGGATTCACACTAAATAAAGAAAAATGTGAGTACGAAAAATCATCAGTAAAATTTCTAGGACATATCTACACAGAAAGGGGATATGAAGCGGATAAAGATAAAGTCAGGGCAATCAACCAGTTAAAAACGGCGACATGTGCCAAAAAATTGCAGAGAATATTAGGCATGGTGAATTACCTTGGCAAATTTATCAGCAACTTGACAGAATTAACAGAACCATTGCGAAATTGCTACATAAAGAAGCAGCTTGGTGTTGGGAAACAGAGCACACCAGGGAATTCGAAAAAATAAAAAAGATACTGACAAACACACCGGTACTAGCGTATTACGACGTAAATGAGCCCGGTAAAGCTATCTGTAGACGCGAGCAGTAAGTCTATGGGCGCTTGTTTAATGCAGGGGGAACTAAACCCCGTAGAATATGCCACAAGGGCATTTACAACTTCACAGCAAAACCAACCACAAATAGTAAAAGAAGCGTTGGCTATTCGTTTCGGATGCCAAAAATTCCATGAGTACGTATATGGAAAAGAATTAAACGTTGAAACGGATCACAAACCTTTGAAGACGATCTTTCTAAATCCCATACTAAACTCTCCATTGAAATTACAGCGTATACTATTCGATATATTACAATATTCGCCAAAGATAAAGTATATCAAAGGAACAGCGATATCAATAGCAGATGCATTAAGCCGGGACTGCGAGATCGATGAATACGAAAGTGACGAGACATGTTCCGTAATTCATCCAATTGGTACAGACCTTCGTGATAGATTGACAACGGAAACGGCGGCTTATGATTAGCTACAGACATTAATAGAAATCATGGGTAAATGGCCGGCTAAAGAGGACAAAATATCAAAGATGATCAGGATGTATGCGCCATACATACAGGAAATTACATACGAAGAGGGATTACTACTGAAAGGTAACAAAATAATCGTGCTAAAAGCAATGATCCAATCAATAATGACTGAGGCACATGCAGACCACACTGGCATTTGTACAACATTGCGCAGATTACGACAAACATTGTTTTGGAACGGACTAAGCGTGGATGCAAAAACTATGTAGAGCGATGTGCAATTTGTCAACAAATCCAAAGGGCAAATACAAAGGAGCCATTATTATTGCGAGAGATACCTGAATACCTATTCCAACTGGTATCTACGGACTTATTCAAGTTCAATGGGAACGATTACATACTGTTGGCAGACCACTACTCCGGATTTTCTGGTTTTACAAAATTAATATCATATTACTACTAAGCCAGTGATTCATGGAATACCCGAAATATTGGAATCGGACGGTGGACCACAATACACGAGCAAACTATTTAGGGCGTTCGAGTCAAAATGGGAATTTAAACATCGAATATCGTCACCACATTATTCTCGGTCAGATGGATTTGCAGAAAGAAATGTTCAAACTGTAAAGGGAATATGAAAGCGCTGCTGGAAAGACTGAACTGATCCGTACTTAGCAATGTTATTATTTTGGAATACTCCACGCAACGAAACATTGAGGTCATCGGTTCAGCAGTCAAACGCGAACAATTTTGCCGACAAATATGGTAGACTTAAAACCCAAAATCATCAACGGGGTCACTGAAGAACTTCGTGAATTGAGGACAAATCAAAAACGTTAAAATGTCAGAATGCAAACAAATTATCGCGAGTGGATCCCAGTACAGGTAGTCGAAATCACTGAAAATCCAAGATCGGTGATAGTCGAAACACCGGATGGTAGAAAATATCTAAGAAACAACATACACCTTCACACAACAAAAGCAAAGATACCATTACCTATTTCACCATCGATACAATTCGAAGCAACGAACAGTCGAACGGCGAAACTCTACCGGTTGAAATGCCATCAACGGAATCATCAACAAACACCGTTCAGCCTGATTGTGGGGGGGTCAACGAGTCCGACACGGCAGTCAGTCAAAGTCAGCCGCTACGGCAGAATAATTAAACCAGTGGTCAAATATGACCCATCATGTTAGGGTATAAGAATAAATAAACTACTTTTAGGATAATAGTTTAAATATTAAAAGTAGTATACCGCTTATCAGTTAAACATGGCAGCTTAACTGCTGTTATATCAGTGATTACACTTGATATAGCTTTCGATATTGGACTGTTATCCGCTTACCACTGGTGGGGGCTTAGACAATAACAGATAGAAGTGTTGTTGAAAACTACTTAATGTTTATTCAATTTTTTTGAGTTTATATACACAAAATTTTATATATTATACTACAACAAATATCAGATTTGCTGATTTTACTTATATTATATTTGTCAATTAAATTAGAGGAAATGCATATCCGATATGCTTATATTTTTAAGCATAATGATATGTTTATCCGAAATTTGATTCTAATTCATATTTTAAAGTATGAAATTATTGTCTCTATATGAAATTAATTTGTTAACTAAACACCATGGTTTATGTCATGTTCACGTGACTGAACATCCTCCGGGGCGGCTATGGTGGATAAAAACCGCCGTGGCAATGGCTGTGGATGTGAAGATGAACTGGTTACATTTGATCTACAGGATGTTTTCCTGGATTTGCAATAATATGCAATGGTTAATCCCATAATTGCAGTAATGAGCCCATATAAGACAAAATAGTGGTGAACATCGTGGGCGTTAAGTTGTTGATCTTCATTTTGTATGGTACTCTTTAAACGTGTAATATTGGTTGATAGTTGGTTCAAGTCCGTGAGAATGTTGTTGTATTCATTATGGGTCACAATCGTACTGGTGGTGGTCGGTTGTGTTTCATTTTTTGCTTGAATGAGCAGGCTGCTAAGATTTATCGTTGGTTGATAGAATGTCTCCATTCGTGTGTTAAAGTTTTGGATGGTCTGTATAGTTGTCATTCCATCAGTAATTGTGCAAGCCTTGTGTGCGGTTATGATTCCCGTTCCGCTTATAGTTGTGGTTGTAACTTCCTTATTACAAATGATATTTATTGTATGATCCCTTTCAGATATAAAAATCCATGTGCCCGGATCATGTGTAGGAATCCACATATTTGTTGGTCTTATAAATCGAATTTCACAAGCGTCTGCATATATTTCTTTGTTGATAATTAACTTGATCTCACACGGTGCTGGTTCATTTTGGGTACTATGAATCACATTGTGAATCATACATATATATTCTGTACCCCTTATGGATTTGCAATCAGAAAGTTCGTCTTCTGACATGGAATAGTAGGTTTCCCTATTTAAACTTATCAGAAATAGTTCACTTGTTGGTTTTATGTATGCATACATGCCCTTGTGTTTGGTTGGGATAGCAATCGGTTTGATGATTTGATATATCTTGTTGTTAAGCAACGGCATTTTCAGTTCAAAAATTAATGCGTTGTTTGCTTGTCCAACCTTTGCCGTCATCATTTGGTATAATGTTATCATATTGTTTTCTCCATATATGGTTGCATCAGCTGGAATTATTTCATGTAATTTTTGCAGTTCTGTCTTGAGTTGATCAGGTTTTAGAACAAACATGTTTATTTTACTATGGTGAATGTCGGTAATAACATCGATTAGTTGTTGTTGTGTTGATATAAAAGTCGTCATTTCGATTGACATATGTATCCATAGAGCGAGAAATCTTTGTACAGCCAAACCTTCGTCCTCATTCCTTTTTACTAGGTCGAGTATTGACATTGTTTGTTTATCTATTTCTTTTAGTTGGTTATTTACTGCTACCCAGTCCTTTTTTATAATATTCACTGTTGATTCAGTTATGGTAATTTGTCCTCTCAGCAATTTGTATACATGTTCTTCATTTTTCTTTATTGACCTGATTTCATCATCATATCGTTGTGCATCTTCCTGGTCGAGGATCCCAAACAGCTGGTTGGTGAGTGTTCCAACCACATTTACTAAACCTCGTTTCGTCCGAGTAGGATTATACGTAGGTCGAAACATTTCATTATTGCGGTTTATGTTGAGCATTTGTTGTTTTATTTGTGCTAATGCAGGCTTACAAAGTTGTCTTAATTGTAACCACTCATTATCATCTTGGCAAGACTTATCCATTCTATTGATAGCTGCGTTATATACTCCAGCTTCTAATAACATTGCCGATAAATTGAAATATGATACAATCGTCCATTGTTGATCTGACAGCTGAGCTGTACCAATGTTTTCAAAGTATATTCCGGTTGTCGAATTTAGACTGGTGACATCAATTTTAGAATTGTTGGTTATCGTCGAACATACCCCAAGCACGCTTAATAGTGGAATCATCGTATACAACATCAATCTTGATTGAAAGCACGGTCTAATTTTCCTTCTTTTTATTTGAGGTTGGGGAATGGTTTTAATTTTCTTTGCAGCCTGTTTTACTTGATCCTCTACGTTATCTCGCAACCAAAGGTTTGGTAGATTTTTCTCTCTCCGCGATAGTTCTTCATGTACATTGCGTTTCTTAGGATTGGATTTGTGATCTGACAGCTGAGCTGTACCAATGTTTTCAAAGTATATTCCGGTTGTCGAATTTAGACTGGTGACATCAATTTTAGAATTGTTGGTTATCGTCGAACATACCCCAAGCACGCTTAATAGTGGAATCATCGTATACAACATCAATCTTGATTGAAAGCACGGTCTAATTTTCCTTCTTTTTATTTGAGGTTGGGGAATGGTTTTAATTTTCTTTGCAGCCTGTTTTACTTGATCCTCTACGTTATCTCGCAACCAAAGGTTTGGTAGATTTTTCTCTCTCCGCGATAGTTCTTCATGTACATTGCGTTTCTTAGGATTGGATTTGTGACTGAGAATGGTCGACAATAGTGTCGTTGGTTTAGAAGTTGCTTCAATACTCTGTTTTTCTATACAATCATCAATCGGGAGTGGTGCCAATTTTGTTATTGGTCTTTTTATAAGAGCCCTTCCGGGGCCGCGGAGTGTTGCTACTCGAACAATTCCATCTTGCCCTGGGTGAACGTCTGTAATACGTCCAGTTATCCATCTTGATGGTGGAATGTTATTGTCTCGAACAAGAACTAATTGACCAACCTTTAAGTCAGGTGTCTGTATGGTCCACTTTGCTCGTTGTTGTAATTGATGCAAGTATTCTTGTGACCACCTTTTCCAAAAATCATCCCTCATTTTTTGAATTAGTTTCCATCTGGCTTTTTTCATATGCCCTAATTCAATGTACTCGTTGATACATTTTTTATAGTCATTCGCAAATGTTGGTAATCTTGCGAATTTTTTCTCTAATTGCAGTAGTCTAGCTAAAGCCCTTGATTTTGATGCTCCGAGAATTGGTGGGTCCGTTTTAAACGGAATGCGCACTATAAATCTACCGTTATTTTCCCGTTGATGGGTTTTATTAAAATGTTCTTGGCAAAGTTGTTCATCTGTTGTCAATACTCTATCTTCTTGTAGTTCCTCTATCTCCCAGAATCTTTTTAAGCTGTTATCCAATTCAGTTTTTGTTATCATACATTGTACAGTTGGTGGTTCGCTTTGCTTTAAAGGACCAAATATAAGCCAGCCTAATTCTGTTTTTTGTGCCGTCGGTTCTCCTGCTGAGCCTTTTACTACATCATTCATTAGTATGGCTGGATAGTAATCTGCACCCAGCAGTATGTCTATTTTGTTCGGCACGTTAAAGTTTGCATCTGCCCATAACAAATTATTGATGTGAGGCCAGTTCCAAGCATTGAAACTGTACTCTGGTAGGGTTCCCACTAATTGGTCTACAATTAATGCACTTATTTCCAATTTAAATTCAGATGAGAATCTAGGCTCAATTTGAAACTTAAGCCGTCGGTCTGATATTCCAGCAGTTATTCCTCCTATCCCTTTAAACTCGACGTGCGTTCTTGTACTTTGTATGTTCAATTTTTTTGCTGCCTTGCTCGTTATAAAAGATGCTTGAGAGCCCGGATCAATGAGTACTCTAAGTAGTTCTGGGTGATTGCCGTTGGTTGGTACCGTCACTAGTGCAGTACTTAGAATCACCTGTGATTCCGTTGGATTATATATCATGTGTGTTTCAACGATTGGTTTTACTTGTTGTTTTGTTGGATCACTTGCTCTCTGATGCATGTTCTGTTGGTATTTGTTTGTTTTATTAGTGGCTCCTTCTCTGGTGTGGAGAAGGGTGTGATGTTTACCTTGGCACACTAAACATTTGCCTTCTCGAAAGCAAGTCCTGGAAAACAGGTGATTACCCAGACATGCTCTGCACAGCTCTTTCATGGTGCATATTTTGTTACGGTCAATTGTTGACATTTGCAAAAATGATTTGCACGCATCGATTTTATGCGACCCTTTGCAATTTGCGCATACATCTGTTGTTGAAGTAAGCATTGTTAAAGTTTTTGGAGCTTGTAATCGATTGCCGGTTGTTGTTGCGTGTCGACTATACTTATTTCCTATTGCTTCCAATGACTGGAACCGTTTTTCCAAAAACAGTAAAAATTTGTTCAAACTTTCACCCTTTTTTGGGTCTTCCAATGTAGATTCGTAACTTCTACACGTTTCACTGTCTAGCTTCTTTAGTAATATGTGTATAATTAAGGCATCAAATTTCTCCTCATTATTGAGTACGTTGTTTATGTTATGAATTACTTCTTGTGTGATGTCATGCATCGTTCTAATTCCTGAAGCATTCTCTGTTACTATGTTGGGTTGATTGATAAGCTGGTTGAAATACGTTGTTGTCAAAATTCTTTCATTGCTGTATCGATTTTTTATTATTTTGTACGCTACTCGGTAGTTGTCTGCGGTTGATTCTAGATGATTTATTAATCTAGCGGCTTGACCTCCTAAATGATTCTTTAAGTAATTGATCTTGTGGGTGTCCGTAAGCGATTCATTAGAGTGAACTAATTTTTCGAATGTGTCCGCAAACCCTTTCCACTTAATGTATTCTCCGTAGAAAATTGGAATCTCAATTTTTGGAAGGCGTACATCAAACTTGTTGTTGTTTGTTTGATGGCTGTCGATTTCTGTGGTGATTTTTGTTACAATAGCATCATGTTGGTTTTTGATGGTATCGTAATAGCTCTCAGAGAAGTATTTTAACCTTTTTTCATCTTCTTCTGAGGCCTCCACATTTATATTTTCATCGAGATCCATGATTTGTTCCATCATTCGTTCGATTCTTTTTAACACAAGCTGTAGAGCTTGTTTAGAGACCTTTTGTATTAATGAGTCTTCGGCTGTATTTATTTCTTTATATAAAGCCCTCATTTTTACATTCTGCAATTTTAGCATTTGATCAAGATCTTTTCTGTTGGTATAATTGTTGTTGTTTGTACCCAATGAGCCTTGTTCCCCTTTTGTTGCTGTTGTATTGCCGTTGTCCATAACCGTAAACAGGAATTGGGACTTTAGGGAATTATCATCCGATGTTGTTGGTATCGGTGTGGTTGGTGGCCCCTGGTTAAGCTGTTTCCGCATGTCATCGATAAGGGTGTCGTAAATACCCGCTATCTTAGTTCGTGTTTCGAAATACGGATGGCTTGACACTAATGATGAGACATCATTTCGAATGATTTCATCTGTCTCAACATATTGTTGATAGAGTTCCTTCAAAGTTGTTATTTTGGACTCTAAATACCTTTTCGTCTTCCTTGATGGTCCGTCTTTATAATAGTTCTTGTTTAGCTGAACTATTTTGTCGGCTGTTGTTTCCTGATCTCGCAAAAGACATTCCATGCTTGTCATTTTGATTGGTTGCACGTTGGTGTTTGCTTACTTGTTTAATGTAATGACTGGCTTGTTTTTATGACCGGAAGGATGCTTGTGGATGATTGAACTGGTGCCGGGTGTAGATCAGCATACAGTTTCGTAGCCTGTTGGTTGTTGACTCGAATATATAACCACAAGTTATTTGTATAGTTATCGGTGCCTGTTGTTGTGTGGCTTGAAGCTCCGATGCCTGTTGGATGTTGGCTGGAATTTCTTCAATATTTTATAGGCCGCCTGTTGTTTTGGTGGCTCGAAGGACCAATGTTATATCAGTGATTACACTTGATATAGCTTTCGATATTGGACTGTTATCCGCTTACCACTGGTGGGGGCTTAGACAATAACAGATAGAAGTGTTGTTGAAAACTACTTAATGTTTATTCAATTTTTTTGAGTTTATATACACAAAATTTTATATATTATACTACAACAAATATCAGATTTGCTGATTTTACTTATATTATATTTGTCAATTAAATTAGAGGAAATGCATATCCGATATGCTTATATTTTTAAGCATAATGATATGTTTATCCGAAATTTGATTCTAATTCATATTTTAAAGTATGAAATTATTGTCTCTATATGAAATTAATTTGTTAACTAAACACCATGGTTTATGTCATGTTCACGTGACTGAACAACTGCAATAAGCATGTGACACCCGACGAAAATAATAACGTAAATTTAAATTTAAGCTTTATAGAAATTTTCAATTTTTTTTAAGAAAAGGGGGATGTCATGTGAACATGGACATATAACTTGTAGCATGTAGCTTTTAACATAAATAAAATACAACGCATTCTTACACTTACCAACAAACCTACAACACATATCATCACTACTATCAATACAATCACTGACTGATTAATGAGAATTAAACTATGGTTGGCAGTCGCTTAAGATCTCTAACCAAGTATCGTGTACCACATTGATCTTTAACGAAGATTATGCGCTGATTCTAGCAGTAAAATAAACATTCACAATTCTAACGTCGTGCTTTGGTGTAGATCCCATCAAATCACCAACATTGTTGTAAATGAGTCATCATTTAGGCGCAACTGACTTTATGGTACCTTTTCAATGGGTACCGGTCGAAACTGGATATTTTACAACAGGATTTGACGAAACAGGATATTTCAAAACTGGATATTTTAATTCGAGATAAGGTACAAAACTAGATATGGTACAAAACTGGATATTTCAAAATAGGATATTTCGACATGTGATTTAAACTTAAAATAATTTTTTAAGAAAGTTCTGGAATATGGCCAATTAGGGAGGAACTCGGCGAGTTCTTAACCGATTATGATGAAATTCGATATGTAAGATGGGAATGGGATTTTAAAATGATTTTTTGGGAAAGTTCTGGATTATGGCCAAATAGGGCGAAACTCGGTGATTCTTAACCGATTATGATAAAATTCTATATGTAGAATGGGAATGAGATTTTAAAATGATTTTTTGGGAAAGTTCTGGAATATGGCCAAATAGGAAGGAACTCGGTGAGTTCTTAACCGATTATGATGAAATTCTATTTGAGAAATTCTATTTATGATGAAATTCCAGTTGTACCATATCTCGTTTCGTACCTTATCTCGTTTTGAATTATCCAATTTTGAAACATCCAGGGTTGTACCTTATCTCGGTTTGTACCTTATCTTGTATTGAAATATTCAATTTTGAAATATCCAGTTTTGTACCTTATCTCGTTTTGTCAAATCCTATTTTTAAATATCCAGTTTTAAAATATCCAGTTCTGAGCGGTTCCCCTTTTCAATACATGTGGTTCTAGAAAAAATGCAACACCAAATGGGTTTTTACCCGCAGCGACTATTCTTGTTGATATTTTGAACATTCGGTATAACCTTACAGCTGAAATTTTATCACATTTCGCACTTTAAAAAAATTGCTAAATAATCAGAACCGCACACTCTTCAACATATATAGATGTGATGTTTGCTGTATTAAATTCAGTTAACTTAAACTCACCCTAAACAGTAGAAATATACCAGACCATCAATTTAGGAGTACATAATTCCACTTACTCATATCACAATACATACATAAATTCGACATAATAAATCAATAATTAATATTCATGATTTGAACATAATTTACACCATCCCAAAATCGCTTATCAATATGTTATTTTTGTTTTTCATTCATCCATTTCCTTTTTGTATTGCTTTTGTTGTTGTTGCTGCTGCTGTGGTTGTGTAGCCTGTATAGTGTACCCCAACGAATAACGATAAAATAATACAATAAATGTATAGTTACACCAACTATGGTATATGATTGTTGTTGTTTGCCTGCCATATCATATAATTTTGCGAAAATTCGGAAAAGTCATATTTTCATTTTTTAATTGCCTCGTCGTGATTTATGGGTAACAAAATTTTAAAATTTTTAATTGCACTCGCTATCTCGTCCCTTTCTTGTTTTAACGTAAATTAATTTTTACTATTTGTGTTCAATACGGCAGAAAATAAAAACATTTTAAAAATACAGCAACAAAAAAGGTTAATTAAAATTCGGCAACTTTTTTTTCGGGATGCTATAATCCGATTAACTTTGTTTCAAACGATACATAGGAGGGAAATATTTTTTTTAATTTTATAAAAATTTCATTCAACTTTTGGCCTTAAATTAATTTACGTTTTAGAATAAAAAAAAATAACGTAAATTTTAACATCACGATAATATGAACAATGAGGGGCGCTGTTTGCAGTGATCACTACTGATTATAGCATAAATTCAAATCAAGATAACCACACTGAAGGCGCACCAAAGCAAATCGGGGAAATTTAAACACTAAATCAGAGGCGAGCTCCAACTGTTTCGTTCTCGAACTGCTTTTCGTATTGTTCTATAGATAACTCGAAAAAGAGAAGTAGTTCTCTGCCCGAGGAGCCAATGACAGTGATCTTTGCGCTGGAGAAGTGCAACCCCTCCAATGTAGAGGGTCCAACTCTCACACCCATACATGAATACGGGTCTGATCACCTGGTGTTGATACAGCTTCAACTTGTTGGGATTTGCAAAGTATTTAGATTTTAGCAGTGGACGAAAGGCATACAAAGCACGGTTACTGACGACAAAACACGTTTTGATATCCTCTAGCATATAGTTATCATGAGTGACAAGGGGTCCGAGGTATTGGAAACACAGAAAGCAGCTCATATGCCAGGGCGTGATTGGATTGATGGTATAAGAAGATGTCCTAAGGTGCTGCGCTTTAACGAAAGATAAATTCTAACAAGAGATTAAAGAGTACCGGTAACAGACCAGCTCCTTGTCCTGAAACAATAACCTGTTCCGATGGATTGAATCATAGGCTTGCTGGATATCTAAGAACACCTGATGAACGTCACCAAATGTTTCGTAATATTTAGAAAGAAACATCCTTAGTGAAAAAGTTGATCAGTGACTTAACGATTTTGATGAAATGGTAGCAACATACAATTTCCTCTGTCAGAGAAGCGATGCTCTCCAATATTATGTAGGACAGTAATTTGTATGCTGTGCAAATGCCGCGATAGTTTTCGTATTTTAGCGATCTTCTTTTTAAAGGATAAGGCACAACGTGGCCACTTTCCATACATCAGGCATAACTTCGCTTTGCTTACTAATCGAATAAGGTCGAAAAGATAGTACCACAAAGTATGCGGCTCGGAAGGGCTCGGGCAGTGCCAGTGTAAATTCCACGTAGGATGGGTATCCTCTATATGCACATTTCCATAGTCTGCCTTTGATAACTTTCAAATATAGCATTTGACACTTGTGGAATTTTAAGTAAATCAGAGAAATGGTCCTTCCAATTGACAAGCACTGCATCGATGTTTACACATAGGTTTCCATCCTGGTCCCGAACGGCGATACACCTAGGTCCGAAAGTATGGTACAGCCAATTGAATCCTTTAAAGAAGTTACGAGAACTGTGATCATTGCTGAGTTGTTGTACCCTTAAGACTTCAGCCTTGCACCATGCACGCTTTTTCCAGCTAGAAAATCGCTTGACGGTTCTCCTAGCAAGGACCGCTTTGTTCTTCCGTGCAATTGTAAAACGTATTCGCGCTTCTTTATATGCTATATTATGTTGCTCAACAGCGAGACGACACTCCTGATCAAACCTATCATTTTAGGGTTTAATTGTTACCATACCTAGAGTCACCTGGGCAACTCTGACAACCGAAGTTTTCAATACCTCCCATGGAGCGTTCTTACATCGTCAGAACGGTGGTTGGTTTCCATAATGCTACTGCCAACAAGATTCTGATACTGTGGTGTGGCTTATCATCTTCGTTTTCAGACATAGTTGAAACGTAAGTACAAATTTGGCATACAAATTTGCATCCATATAGTGAGCGCATGACCACAAATGATTGACCGGTAGACTAGTCGCACTAGTCGCTTACACATACGATTATCAACTGCTTTGAAATCTAAAATATCCTTTTCCACCTGGGGTCCAATGAGAAAACCAACACAAAGATTGCAGAGGTCAGCTACGCAAACCGTTATAGTCAATCTATTGTCTAAAAATTCAATATTGATTTGGACTCCAGCATGCGAGCAATCGTTTGACTCTTTTAAAAATATTTTAAAGTCGGATTTGATGTTAACATCAAATGATGGACATTTTAATCCAAGTATGGACATCATAGTAGAAGCAGATGCATTCAACACTGGCATTGGAGCTTGCCTATTTCATAAGAACTCTTACAAAAGCTGAGCGCAACTACAGCCAAGTTGAAAAGGAGGCTCTTGGTCTCATTTTCGTGGTAACAAAATTTCACCGAATGATTTTTGGCCGGAAATTCACTCTTCAAAGTGACCATAAACCACTACTAGCCATTTTCAGTTCAAAAAAAGGCATTTCAGTCTTTACAGCCAATCGTTTGCAGAGATGGGCCTTGACCTTACTTTTGTAAGATTTTCATATCGAATATATTTCAACAAAACATTTCGGGTATGTCGATATTTTATCAAGATTAATTGATAGTCAGATAAAGCCAGAAGAGAATTATGTGATAGCATCGGTTCATTTGGAGGAAGATTTGTCTTACATGTTGAACAAATCAATTGGTAATATTCCATTATCATTGGGCATGATTCGTGATGCATCTAAGGAATGTCAATCTCTACAGAGAGTCAAGCAGTACATCAACACTGGCTGGCCTCAAGTAAGTAAGGATATTTCTGATGAACAAGTAAAAAAGTTTTATCATAGGAAAAATGGTCTAACAATTGTGTAATATTTGGAGTAAGAATTGTGACACCACCAGTTTTTCAAAAAAAAGGTGCTCAATCAGCTTCACCATGCTCACTAAGGTATGGAAAGAATGAAGACTATTGCGCGTAGTTACGTGTATTGGGCAAATATTGATGATGACATACAAAACACAGTCAAATCATGTTCTAAGTGTGTGGCGAAGCACTCGCGAATGTCGACATCGAAACGAAAATAAAAACGAAAGCAATTTTAACCAAGGGTTCGCAGCACCGGAAAAGTACATATCTAAATAAGGTCCGCGACCCTGAATAAATATAACTTGCAGACGCCACCGATAGGGGAAAAGAAAATGTTTCAATATTCTAGAAAGAAATAAAAATATATGGAGACGCCATTACGCTTACAAGTTTTACAACGTGCACCTCGGTTCGCAAAAAACATGAAAAAATATTAAGACAGTTTCGTGCGATAAAACTAAAGAAAAAAATCATTAAGGATAAAATGTAGTTGTAATTTCAGTTTATGAACTAAATAAAAAAAAAATATATGTACGGAGTCATATACTGGGAACGGTGAGTGGGAGCCGTTCCGGTAGTCCAACACTCAACAACTACAACACAAGTGTATTAGTGCAATGAAATCATCGATAAAAGCAGATCTCGAATCATGGCCTATTCCACGAGGTCCATTGCGTCGTATACACATAGACTATGCAGGGCCTCAATACGGTCATAGTTTTCTGGTTATAATAGAAGCTTATTCAAAATGGCCAGAAATATACCTTACAAATTTGACAACCGCATCAGCAAACTTTAATATACTTGACAAAGTTTTTACTCAATTCGGACTACCAGAAACAATTGTTTCCGATAACGGCACTCAGTTTGTTTCATCACTGTTCCGGGAATATTGCTAAGCAAATGGAATTCAGCACATTTGTTCAGCACCATACCATCCGCAGTCAAATGGCCAGGCGGGACGTTTTGTCGATACGCTCATACGAGCTCTCAAAAAAATTAATGATGAAGAGAAACTGGATGAAGCATTACAAGTATTCTGACAGACTTACAGATCAACGTCGAACAAGAACTCACCAGATGAAAAGTCTCCAGCTGAAATAATACTTGGTAGAAAAACGAGAATAAAATTAGATCTTATGCTACCAAACAACTTGGATATCGTACAAGTCCCAGCAAATTTAGAAGTTCAAAAAAAGAATCAGTCGGAATTCAACAAAAAACATTCTACCCGTAAGCGGAGTTTTGAACCAAGCGATAAAATATCCGCTAAGGTTTATTCAAGGCATCATCTCCAATGGCATAGTGGCAAAGTCATCAGACAAGTTGGACGGGTCATGTATAAATTCTAACATGAACAAACAACTTTTGGGCCCCAAAAGTCTTAAATTTTAAGGCCTTTGGGGACCAAGTATTCTCAACTTTAATACAACTTAACTTTTGATTGGGTAGTTAATGTATTGTGTCATAGACTTGCTGGAAATCCAGGAACAGCTGTGTACATCACGAGTTGTTAAGTAACATTATGCAAATATCAGTCTCAGCAAAAAACCTTGATCAGTGACAAACCGATCACGAAGAGCTATAGTACTCGCATTTTGAACGACCTTATCTTTTTTTAAAGGTAGGCCACTCTAAATTAATGCAAAAAACCTAGAACGATTTTTTGTTAATCTCTCTCTGTATGGCCACAGTCTGTATTTGACAACTTTCATTACGAACATTTGACAAATATAGGATATATGGAAATGAACGCGAAATTAAGGATATGGCTTAAGGATTGAAGTATTCACCCAGCATGTAAAACAGTGGATCTAAGGACAAAAGATCTGCAAAAAGAAGATGCAGTAAACATCATAGAACGAAGAAGAACTGAGACCAATCAGATGAAAAAAAGAAAGGCTCCATCTCTTCATCCTTACTTTTAATAAAAAGGAGAAAGTTTGAAATATCTACAACATCAAAAATATTCTAAACATGATGGTTCTAACAGAACCACTGAAAAAGAACAAGCGGCTAATACTTCAATCCAAAAAATGCCAAGGTTCCACTCAAAAAAATTATAAACGGGATAACGCAGTGAGTTATTGGAAAATGAAACTGCGCATTAGCCTAAACGAAGCAAAATCGGTTCAAGTAAACTAAAAAATCGAATGGACTCTTGTCTAATTTAATTCAAGACCCATATTTAAATATAGCTAAATACCTAGACATGACCCTCGATTGCAAGCTTGCATAGAAACAGTACGTTAAATTATTGTGTTCATAACAAATTTCTATAATAACCAGCATAAATGAATAACCAAAATAGTGAACCAGCCCCATAATAGGTAAGTCAATAGAATTAACTATAAATAATTGGATAACAACGATTGTTTCGACAGTCAAAAATTGTCAAACAGTAATCTTGTTCGAATCATCGTACTTTGAAAGAATAATTTGTTGTAAGCAAGCAGGAGCCGACTGCAGAAGCTTTTTAAAAATTGTCCCCAACCGTTTCTCCTTTTTAATTTGTAAATATTTTTGTTCGATTTCTGTTAGCGTTTTGGAAACCATTGCTAACCCGTACCGTATCAACAATCTAACTCCATCCGGTTCGATCCTGAACTTTATATTGGTATTGTTCAAGACAACCAGAAGAAGTAAAGTTAGTTGTTCTATACCCCGAGAAGCCATCGTTGCTGATAGCGACCATTGCAACCGAGCCACTAGACTTACTGTCCCTTTACTTCATTAACGACAGTTGGAATTTTTATCAAATTCCTGCTGTTGTGGTTAAAGAGAACTCGTAGCCGTTGTTACCGTCGCGTTTGGGAACATAAATCATGCGTATGAATCATATCTTAAACTTCAACAGTCATCCTCATCCGTCAGGGTCCAACTCCATAAATGACAAACGGTCCTATCAACAATGTACAACATTAGCTTGTCGGGATTTGCAAGAAATTTAGACTTAGGCAATGGACGTAGGACATACAAACCACGGACGAGGCGCACTTTTGTATCCCCTCCCAAACAATTATCATAAAACGCATGTAAGAACTTAACTTAAATTAGTAAACGAAATCTGGCAAGCATTTTGATGTCAAATTTTTTTGTCATATTATATACAGTGTGAATTTGGCATTAACGGCTCATTTATAAACTAAAAAGCCTTTTCAAGGTTCTGTTTATATAGTTTTGTACAACCCTACATATAAATTTGACAGATTTTTTTTTGTTTTGGTTTATCAAACTTTCGCCGCCATTACTGAAGAGCAACACAAGCAGTCGCGTTCAATATTGTTGAAATTGAAAAAGTTAAAATTAAATCAAACAAATTAATTTGTTGGTAAAGTATTGTGATTAATTTATATAAAAACCTTTTAAGGTTTTATATAACATATTTCTCTATAATTATATAAATTCACAATGCATAAAAGACGTCGTACAAGTTCAGCATCTAGTCGACAAAACGACGATATGGCTGATGATTCGACAGATCAAAGTCCCATATTAGTTGTTGGTACAGGACGTAAACGGAAGAAATTAGACCCGGTAAATCACTATGATGTTTAGTTTAAGTGGTTTTATAAAATTGTTTTATGTAATTTTAGTCGGAACTATGTCAACAATTGTACGATTCGATACGTAACCTCAAAAAAGAAGATGGCTCAATGCTATGCGATACATTTATTAGGGCACCAAAACGTCGCCAAGAACCATCGTACTATGAAGTAGTGGCAAATCCTATAGACTTATTGCGTGTGCAACAAAAATTAAAAACCGATTCGTACGATGATATCGACGAATTAAGTGCCGATGTCGAATTACTGGTGAATAATGCCAAAGCATTTTATAAACCAGATTCGGTTGAGTACAAAGATGCTTGTGCCCTCCTCGACCAATACAATATAAATAAAAATAAAATATTAGACGTGGTTGGTGATGATATGGAACCAAAATCAAAAACAGGACGAGTTGGTAGATTACCACGTAAATCTGGTACCCATGACGACGACAATGATTCGACCCAAAGTAAAGACGATGATTTTGATCCATACGAAGAACTTTTTACAACTGTAATGACAGCAACCGATCCCGCCGATAATCGATTACTTTGTCCAATGTTTCAGTTGTTACCGTCAAAAAAATTATATCCCGATTATTACGATGTTATCGAACATCCGATCGATTTAAAATTTATTGCAACAAAAATACAAACAAGTGCTTATTTGTCGTTGAACGAGTTAGAAAAGGATTTCTTACAGATGACGAAAAATGCATGTGCTTTTAATGAACCTGGCTCGCAAATCTATAAAGATGCAAAGGCGTTAAAAAAAATATTTTTGGCTCGCAAACAAGAGATAGACGGTGGAAAAGCTAAACCCGTTGTTAAAACTAAACGACGCGGACAATGTTTATCGGCAATAACTGCAGCCCTCAAAGAAATGGTAGATAGTTCGGACGATGAAGATGATCTCATGGAAACTGAAGGTGGTGGACCATTATGGCAATTATTCGACCAACTCTATAATACCGCGAATGCCTCAGGTATTATAATCAACATTTATTTATTTAGATAACCGATAGTTTTCGTATCATTATTTTGGGCACATTATTCTCATTGTGATTATGTTTTTTAACTGGACTGGGCAAGGGGAGTCAAGATTTAACAAACTTTTCAAACATTTTTACTAACATACACTAATTATTTTATTGTTATTGTTTTGTTTATGTTTCATTTCTTTTTCTTTCATTTTTTTTTATTTGTACATACACATTATGTTTTCTTTTTATGTTATCGAAAACAAAAAAATTTGAAAATCACTAAATTAGATCATCATAATGCCCCAGGCGCTCCACTTGGTGAATCATTATGGAAACTACCGAATCGACGTTTTCATCTCGAATACTATACACAAATCAAGAATCCAATTTCAATGGCACAAATACGAAATAAATTAAAGAAAGGTGATTATGGGAACATTACCGAGATGACAGCCGATTTATATTTGATGTTGGACAATGCCAAAAAAGCGTATCCTATATCGAATAAAGTTTATAAGGTAATTTGTTATTGTATAATGTTTCGATTACTATATCATCCCGTTCCGTTTTATTCGCCATAGGATGCAGTAAAAATGCAAAAAATATTAAATCAAAAACTAGTTGATACTGGTGTAGATCAAGAGGATAGTGATGAAATTGAAGATGGTGAAACTTCAATACCATCGATTGCATCAGCCCAATCGACTGCCACATCATCGCCATCGACACCAACACCAACAGCGGTAGTATTGCCGAAGAAAAAAGGTCGACCACGAATTCATCCAATTGCAACACCCATTACACAATCACCGACACCACCACCCGTTCAACCAACCGTGACTAATACCCCAATCGCTACACCAAAAGGCCGATTTGGAAATAATCCAGGATTGAAAAAAAAATTACTAGCATTACAAAAATTTTTGACCGAGTTTTCTATCAATGGTCGTCGCCCAATGGTATTATTCCTGGAGAAACCATCAAAAAAATTATATCCCGATTATTACGAAGTAATTCAACATCCAATCGATATGAATACAATCGAATTGAATATAAAAGCCGATCGGTACGGCACGCTAGACGATATTGTTGGTGACTATCGATTAATGTTTTCGAATTGTCGTAAATATAATGAAGAAAAATCAATGATTTATGAAGATGCCAACATACTTGAACGGGCTCTAAATGAAAAATTAAAAGAATATTCAGGACTATCGGAACGTCGAGTGAATCCAAAAATGTACGAACTTTTATTAATTTATTTGTAAAAAAAAAATAAATTTAAAATTAATTTACAGTATTTATGCGAAAAGCAAGAAACCGATGACACCAATGGATCAAAAATTACGGCAATTGTATGATGCGATCCGTGATCATCGTGAACCGAAAGGAAATCGACAATTGGCGCTAATCTTTATGAAATTACCATCGAAAAATGTAAGTTCAAAATTGATTTTGTTTTTTTTTATGTTTTGTTGTTGTTTTGGAAAATTATGTGATTTTTCTTTTAACTTTCCAAAATCGCGATTTTAATATTTGGGATGTGGAAAGAAAAAGGTAATATAATAATTTTAAATGTAAGACATTTTAATGTTGTAAATTTTATATTTTGTAGTTAGATTTATGTAAATATTCCAAAACTACCGAGTTCGATAATGGGAGATGTTAAATTTGGTTGTGGTTGAGTCTTCTTTAGCTTTCCGTTGCATAATTATGCCAAATCCGACCTATACGGTCAATTATAAAACCACACATAACCGTTGCATTGCTTTTAAAGTTATTAGCTGATTTTCCTGATTAAAAGTTTTCAATTTGAATATATTTAAGGATTTTTCTAAATTTTTATGATTATATAGGTATACTCGACTGACACTCCACAGAGTCAAAGTCTATGAGTTTAAGTGTTCAATTATTGCAAAGTTGATTGGTTGAAGTCTACCTAGTGAGACGAACCTTAGATCTTTTTGTTACATCAACCCTTTAAAATTTGCTGGATCTCAATATATGTAACATATATACCTCAATAAATGCCTTTTTATCGAGATGTATGCTTTTCAAAACTAGCAAAAGTCGATACATATTTCATTTGATCCAAACAACCCAGAAGTCTCTAAATTTTAGTCAAAAAATTCGCGTATTTGAGAGTTTCATTATTCAGTTTACGAACAACGAAATTTAGACATATTTTTATGTTCCACGCCTTGCTGGTTCAAGATACATTCCGTCGTCGACGTGTTGCATCTTCTGACCACTTCGATTAACAGTATGAAAGTCGTATTCAGCCAATCGCAACCACCATTTTCCTATTCTTGGAATCGAATCCTCTTCCGTAGCACAAATTATCAATGCAGCACAATCCGTGGCCAAATTAAATGGCTTCCCTATTAAAGAAATGTGGAATCTTTGAAGTGCTTCAACTTCCGCCAAAGCTTCCAATTCATACGAATAATATTTGCATTCGTTATTTGTTGTCCGACCACTAAAATATAAAACAGGCATATTGGTTCGCTTTTTTGTTTCTTTTGAAATGTATACCAACGAGGCTTTTGGAACTCGCATCGGTGCACACCTCATGTTCCAATGGTGGGTTAAAATCTCGCGACTTCCCTACTTACTTTTTAATAGGAAGAACGATGTCGTTTGTCTAGTTGAATGATTTGTTAGTTTTTGTTAGTCGAGTAACGGTTCAGCGATTATTGAAAAGTTCCTTACGAATTTTCTGAAATAATTTGCTAATATGATAAATTGTCGTATTTCGTGCTTATCTGATCTTATAAACTTTGGAAAAATTAAAATTGCGTTTTGGTCCTGGTCGTATACCATGTGTGTCAACTTCATGACCGAGAAATTCAATTTTCACCTTGAAAAGGAGAACCATCATCACCACTTATTTCTGCCACATTCGAAGTTCGATTAATTAACAATTGGCTTATGTTGAGGTTTTGAGATTCAACGTGTTGTGTTCCCTGATCATTCCATTGACGAATACTCAAATACCCTCATCAATATTATCGAATATTAAAGCGTCATCAGAAACTTTACGTTGGCCTGCTATGGCACAAACTTCGTAATAATATTCAACCAACGTTCGGTCTCGCTTGCAAACTTTTCATCGGAACTTGTCGTGTAACTATCTGCTTCGCCCATATGTGATTTAAAATGTATCATCAATTCGTCACCAAATATTCTCCACTTGTATGAAAAAATATGCATTGTACTGAATTAAATCATAATTTAGCCGATCCTTTTAATTTATTCCCGATTGTTAACATAATAATTCGTTCATTTATTTCGTAAATATTCATCGATGATTCAACTTTTTGAACAAATTGTTCCAATGTTAATAATGTTGCCTTCATCATATTCTGGAAGTATATCGATTACATCAAGAGATGTAAGATTAAATCGATTTTGAGAATAACGACTCATTAAGCATACTTTCACGCTCAATAAGCATTTTCTCTCGTTCTAGAAAATTTATTCACCCTTCAAGTTTCGTCCAAATTTCGCTCATAACTAACATTTTCCGAATACACCGTCCAAGCCTTTATTTAATTCGTCTACATCACAATTATTTTGTTGACTCAATTCGCCATGAGTACCACTAATGTGGCCATTATTTTCTTGCAACTCACAACCATTTTTACTGTTCACTTTTAAATGTAATTGCGACGTTTCGCTTTCCTACATTTCTAAAGGTTCTACTGAGGTTTTGCGCTTCCCATTATCCTTAAACCACGTTTTCCACATTCAATTCTCAGTTTTCAACCGAAAGATTTCAAAAAATCCATAATATATTCGATTCACCCTGTACAGTTTTTATATATCACCAAGTCCCGTTATTTGTAACTGTACTTCCTCATACACAATTCAATCAAATATCCACGTTTTTTTTTTTTTTTTTTCATTCGCCGTTTTTAATTTTCTAGAACTTTACCGTTATGTATTTTTAATTACTTTATCCCATTTTAAACTAAACCCGATTATTTGCTTTGTAAAAACATGTTATATTAAATAAATACATTAATTCCAGAATTTTATATAAACATCCTTAACTAAAATTCTAACTTTTCATACCGATGACTTCGACTTTGGACTTTAAAAATGAAAATTTTTTAAAAAACATTTAAACTATAAAAATTAGGTTTATTTGATTAACAATTTCAAGTTTTATTGAAATTAAAATATGTAGTTATAAAATTAATTAGTTTTATGTGATAAATATAAGAAAATAAAAATACAGTACAATGAAGTTAGCTGTAACGCAAGTGGGATACGTACCACATCTCGATTTTAACAATTTGAAGTTTTCCAAAGTCGAAGTCGTCGGTATGAAAAGTAATTTAGTCTAAACTTTATCATCTTAAATAATTGACTTATTTTTATTGGCTTAAACTAGTTTTATCTACTTATGCTGCTTATAAATGCTTTAACTAAGTTTATCTACTTAATTTATTTAGATATAAAAAATATTGATTTAAAATTTGTATTTAATTTATTTATTGTTTATTAAAATTTGTGAGCTCTGTGACAGATTTACTTGTTATACTCACCCGCGAATACCAGATCCCATGAGTAAAGGATTTCGCGGAGGGATCTTGTCTTAGAATTGAATATCCTATCAATGAACTTCAATTGGAGTCGCCTTGCGAAGTAATTGAGGCTCTTTAGATTAGCGCGTTTCTCGAGATCTTTATTAATTGTGCCTTTGTAGGTTGAAGGTATAACGACGGCGGACTGTTATTATTTTAATTATTCAGATTTGGACGTTGTGCAAAGCAAAGCTCAGTTTCGATCTGATGAGGAATTGTTAAAAATTAATTGTCATCTCATCAGGATGTGGCGACCGATTTGTTTTTGCTTTTTTTTTATGCCTAAAAATATTTAATTGGTTAATATTTACATAAATTTTCTCAGTTAAGATTCTTAGCCTAAACTTTATCATCTATATGCGACCGTTGCTACTTTACGCTCTATATATATTTATGTACAATGAACATGTAGCGTTAGCGAATTATATGAATGTGCACGAAATATCTGAATAATTGTTTTGTTTATGTAGCGATGATCGCTACAAAGGTTTAGGCCAATCGTAAAATACAAATCGAAGGCTGGTTGATTGCAAAAGGCCAGGCTCTTCCAGTGGCTTTTAGACAATTCTCCCATCCATGCGGAGATTTATTAGGTTATTATAAGCTTCAAATATGCCTAATATATTAGTCTTACTTTTTTAGGAAAAACCCCACTGTGTGCCGAAAAAGCTATCTATAATTACACCTAGATATTTGACTTGAGACACTATTCGTGTGTTTTACCTATTATCTTTTTCATTATTTCCCCCTTATTCGTTCTTCGTTGATTTACTGTTATAAATGAATTTTATATCTAAATACAAACCAAATGAGTGCGAGAACATTTTCCATTTTTTTTTTTGTTTGGTTCAAATGCGTATGAAGTTCTCGCGATGGTGTTGGTTACATTAGATTTTATTTTTTATCTAGAAAAATCTTTATTTTAATGTTGAACATGAGCAGGCACACTCGTTCACTGAATAAATTTTGAATAAATTTCTTAAACAATCGAAAAGTTTTCTTAAAACATGGTTTGCTATTTTGCGAGGTTTTGTTAT
Source organism: Tipula confusa (assembly GCA_963556175.1). NCBI lineage: Eukaryota > Metazoa > Arthropoda > Insecta > Diptera > Tipulidae > Tipula > Tipula confusa. The sequence continues at coordinate 134,914,144 of OY744476.1, read as the reverse complement.
TAAAATAAGGGGAAATTTTAATTTGAGTGTTTTAGCGGTTTTTATTGGGTACTGGAATAAAAGATAAACTCAAAAATTTTGACAATGTTGGATTCTGAACTTTTAATACTATCTAATTTAAATATTATCTGGGATAGTCTATTTCTGCGAAGCGATGTGAAATTATTTTATAAGAACTGAGAGGAGAAATGGTGTAGCCTCGAAAATTTCGACTTTTGACATGCCAAACAATTTTCCGCCATAGTTTTTGAATCTTTTTTAATTCGTCATTATATTAATAGATGCCTTTATCACCGAGTGGGATAAGTTATGAAATGCTCCAAAAAATTTTCCGAAAATCAATTGAAATAAAAGGTCTTGGTTTTTTAGAATTGAAATTGATCGGGAGTTGCTTGAATTTTAAAGTCGTGTTTTCACGTAAAAGCTCTCGTAGTTAAAACAGTACACCCATCAAGTTGATATGGAAAATCTTAAACGTGTGGTATTGGATATTGATCAGGAATAGTTATTCGATTGAAACCGAGGTAATCTCTACATGGTCTCCATTCACTATTTACCTTCTGTATCAGATGCAAAGGACTGGACCAGGAACTTTTACTTGTTCTACAAATCACTTGCGCCATCATTGTCTCAAACTCCGCTCGTCGGGCGGACTAAAATGGGCTTTGCTAGCGATTGATGGTCCGGTGGTTTCTACTCAGTTTGTAATTTCGTATTTGACAACACGATGAAAAGAGGGTGCTTTTATTCGTTAAGTGACCTCTGGCAATTTTGAAAACAAATCTTGTGCTTCGCCAGTTAAAGTGATCTATCGTTGTTTGAAAAGAGGGATCCTGCGGCTGGTCGATAAAGCACCAGTTACGTACGGAGACGTTAGCGGACCGATCAGCCTCTGTCTCTGTATGTCAACCCTGATCCTTTAAGGAAATCCGTTCCAATGATAGGCATCGAAACAATAGACGGCTGGAAAAGTGACGATCAATGATGCCGTCTTTTGTTGATGGTTTTTTAATGTGTGATAGCTGCTATTTGGACTAATTTTGAACAAACACCATCAAGTAACGTGTAACGAATCAAGGTGCGAGTCTCATTAGTGTCATTAAAAAACGACACCATTGGAATCCGCACCCCGATGGCGTTATCTCAATTCTTCCAACAGAGGCCTTGCTGCGGTATGATAGCCGGCTAAAGCTCAGGATGAGGCGTGGGGTTTGCAAGGCATGCTTAGAAGCTGGAATAACCGCTGGAAAGGATTAGAAGATAGGAAGGGGGGTCACTTGAACAAGTCGGCACGCAACCAGACTTGTAACCATCACATCACAGTTATTTTCTCTTTACGAATAATTCGAATTAAATAATTGATTTTTCTTGTTCGAGACATTTATAAAATGAATAAATAAAAACTTAAATTAAATTACGAAATATGTTTAAAAAAATGGTATTCATTGATTAAAGAGTGTCGACGAGTATAACAATTTTAGATTTGTATAGCTTTTGTTTCTACTAAAATTTAAAAATTATTTTGATATATTAGGATGTGTGATAATATGAAAATTTGTAGGTGTGATGAGGGCAGGTGAATTCCTAATATCAGCAAGCTTGTACTCGTGTTAATGTGTTCAAGTCATAACCACCTTTTCCTTGCATTTGATTTTGTATAGATTTTAGGTGGAACGAGGATAGTTCGACATCGCTCGAACCAATATGGCCGGTATGTTGAAAATTTGTAGAAACTCCGATCATAGAACGATCTGTTCTTAGTCTTTGATGACCACGTCGTCGTGCAGGACTCTGATTTAAACATTAGCTGAATTAACGATGGTCCTGTTTTATTATGATTAAACTAAGATTTTGTAGATTATCTCGATTAACAGCTGAGATGTACTTGCTTGCTGTATGATAAAGTACATTTGTTGGAAAGACCCGTTGTTTAACTTCATTGTAAATTCACATATACATTTGTAATTTACGCATCAAATTTTTTTTTTAATAATGCACACATAAAACCAAATCTACGCCAAACTTTGGATCCTCATTTATGTACTCGATTTTGCAATTTTTTTTAAAAATTCACAACTTTAACTAGAAAATCGGCACTCAAAACTGAACTCTTTTATTTATATACTATGTTCACATCTTTATTTATTTATATCAAATAGAAATTTTGTTTTTATTTAATTTTATTCAAGAAAAGCTAAATTACAACATTACGAACATTGCACGTCAAATTTACTCAAACATCTCTACTCAACTAACACATTTTTTTCAATCTAAAATTCTCACGAATAACACAAAACACAAAACACTTTTTATACCTACTCATTACCCGTTACTTCATTTAAAAAAATTAATGTAGGGGAAATGAGTAGGTATACAACACAAACGTATAAAATAAATTAAATATATAAAAAAACAAAACTGGTGTGGACAACACATAATTATTTTAGGTCCCAGGGGAACGAGCACCACAAAGTCGCTCGTTACAACCGGAAGCTCTGCTGTTCAACAGACCTCGGGCTTCTATTATAATTAGTTAAGTCACATGCATCCAGCAGAGGCTCTTAGTGATAGTTTATCTAATTTTGAGTTAAGAAGACAAAAAAATCGAGTGTAAGACGTGTCAAATGTTTACAGCCCCAATGGTTGTTCAATACCACTTTTGCAGAAATTGTTAAAAAAAATTTTCCAATATATGGCACATGTCCGGAATATCTTTGAATTTTGCTCCTCGGATATAAGAAGTCTATTCACAGGAACATTTTTTCACTATTAATTACGTATTTATAATATAGGTTCTCCCGCTAAGACCGTCTATTTTGAAAGAGTGTAGATATGGAGATTATGAATGAAGTACAATATTTGATACTCGTTAGTCCTTTCATCAATTTCTATAATGGCGCATCGAATCTCGTCTTTTAATTCAGGTATAGTTCTTGGGTTGTTGGCATTCACCTTTTGTTTCAAAAGAACCTGAAGAAAGAAATCCAACGGCGTCAAACGGTATGATATTGGTTGCCAATTCACATTAATGAGGCGCGAGAAAACTCTCCCTTTAAATTTCGCCTTCTACAATTCAATTGTTTCGGTCGATGTGGCAAGTTGATCCGTCCAGTTAAACTACATGTCTTCACCATTTTGGTAGTGGATTTTCACAATTCTATACGTTATGCGTCAGAGCATGCTCGGTTCATATAATGGATAAAATCCGAGATTTTTTCTACTCAATTTTTTTTGTTCAAAAAAAAATTAGTTTAACTCGATTTTATTTTTGTGGACTTATCTTCTCGTTCATTTAAATTATTTCATTGGCTGAAAAGTCGAAATGTCAAAATCTCAAATTTTATCCGACCGTATGAACCTGGCTTAAATGTCCAAAAATGACTGCAAACCCCTATAATTAGTATTACTCTAATGGACTATCCTCTCTGAATCAGTCATATCTGCGGCATTTCCATTTTGGTATAGGAAGTTTTTGTTCTCTAATTAGAACAGCCATCGTATCCACTGACCCTCTGCACATACCAAATGATGGCTCTTCTTAGAGATCGCTGCATCATCACTGTAGGCACGTGACCTCAGCTTACTTGCTTTTCGTTAATTTCATTAACGACGTCGGGGTTTTATATATAAAATCCAGATCTAAAGATAAAAAAAACTCCGGTAATCGTTCGTAAGGGTCCAAATCTCACATTCATCCATGACAACGGGTCTTATTAACATATTTATACTACGTCAGCTTGTCGGTATTTGCAAGGTATTTTGACTTTAGCGGTGGACGTAAGGCATACAAAGCACGGTTACCAGTGACAAAACGCGCTTTAATATCCCCTCCCACACAGTTTTTATGAGTGACCCGAGGTATCGGAAACTTGTTACTCCTTTAAATGTGGTCACCACTATTTAAATCCATTGCGTCTTGGACTCATTAATTTTGAGACCAACGAAAGCTGAGAATCGTACAAGTGGGTCCAGTAGATGACAAATGTCATCTGCATATGCCAGAACATGGTTGGACTAATGGTACAAGATGTTGTCCTGAGGTGTTTCACATTTACGAAAGATAAATTCTAATATGAGATTAAAAAGTATCGGGGACAGAGCATCTCTTTGCCGTACACCAGAGCTAATTCCAAAAATTCCTGATAGCTCGTTCTCAACTTTGATACAGTATTGTGACTGCATTACTGTCATTTTACATAAAAACATATATTTGGTATTCCAAGACATCGCAAAGCAAACCATAAGCTGTCGCAATAGATTGAGTCATAGGCTTGTTGGAAATCCAAGAACACTTAATGTACGCCACAATTTTTTTGCATTTATTGCGATCTCCTTTTTTAAGGACATGGCACAAAGTGGCCACTTTTCATTCATAACTTCGGTTTCAGGCATAACTTCGCTTTGTACTGCTAATCGAATAAGGTCGAAAAGATAATTCCACAAAGTATCTCCTCCGAACATCAAGAATCTCTGTCATTGTGAATACCTCGTAGGATGGGTCCCCTAAGCACATTTCCGCAGTCTTTATTTGACAACTTTCAAACACAGCATTAGAGTCAATCAGAGAACAGCTCATTCCAAGTGTCGAGCACTGCATCGATGTTACCACGGAGGTTTCCATCCTGGTCCCGAATGGCAATATAACTAGGTCTAAGGGTTAGGTACAGTCTGGTAACTGCGCTCATTACTGAGTTGTTAAACTCTTAAGACTTCAGCCTTCCACAATTCACACTTTTTCCGTCTACAAATTCGTTTGGCATTTCTTCTATTATAGTATCGCTTTGTTGTTCCGTGCAAATTGTAAAACGTATTCGCAATTCTTATTGGCTATATTCTGTTGCTCAACGGCAAGATCAAACCATTAATTTGTAGGTTTAATTTTTACCATACCTAGAATCACCTGGGCAGCACCGACTCGAGTTTTATTACCACCCATATACCGTTCACATCATCAGAACGATGGGTGGTTTCCATAACCCTACTGCTAACAAGATTATGGTATTGTTCTTCCTCATATTCGTTTATCAGACCTTTACAGTTGAAACGTAAGTTTTGTTTTCCTGTGATTCCTGACTTTACAAAAACTGCCATCTTAGCTTTAGGTCATGCACGATCGCAAAGTACATAATTATATCCCCAAAATAGGTCATTAGCTGATTTTTGTCAGCTCTAATGTTAGAGCTAAGTCACCAATCACTATTAGGACGTCGTACTCCGGTATGGATCCCTTCAAATCATTCAAATTGTTGTAAAGTGAGTCTTTATCTTTGTGTTGGCTTAAATCAACGGGCGCATGAACACAAATGATTGACAAGTGGGTTAGTCGCATGCGTGAACATAGCATACACATACGATTGTCGACTGCTTTGAAATCCAAAACAGCCTTTTGCACCTGGGGTCCAAGAAGAAAACCAACACCAAAATTGCCGAGATATTCTCCATTGTAAAGTAATGTATAGCCTTGGAACACATAGTCTCCACTTTTTTGCCAACGAGTTTCAAACGTTACTCTTTCATGGCTGTTATAGTGCTGAAACGCGCTTGGTTTTTTTCGCGACTGCACGTTCCAAATACCGATCCTAAACTGCGTGATCGTTAATATAAGCGGGGGTCGGGTTAAATTTTGGCGGTATCCACATTTCTTTTTGTTGATTTTTTTAACAGTGAAATTTTTTACGGATAGTCAGCCCAGCGATCCAATCTTTGTTTAGTCGCCTCATACGACAAGCCAAGGATGCATTGGTGGAATTCTAAGGATATCATGCTCGTTATCAAATTATCGACCATTTTTTCGATATTTGTTTTGATCCTTCGATATGATGTCATCAAAGTGAATTTCGACTTAGTTCGAGTACAGAAGCATGCTAATTTGCCACCTTAACATCAAGTCATCGATTTTTGAAATCGATGACTTGATGTTAAGGTGGCAGCTTTAAGTTGTTTTGGATTCAAGAAAATGCATAGCTTATAATTTCCGATAATTTATTAGAAGATAAGGAAACATTTTTAGGAGTACCGGTAATCGGTTGAGTATTTGCCGGAAGAATATTGAATACGTTCCAAGTACGGAGAACTATATCTCCGTGCAGTTCCATGAATTTATCTTTTTAGTATATCCTGGGTATTGACAACAATCACATCGTTTAATGAGATTACATCGTATACGAGCATCTGTTCGGAGTATCGGTTCAAAACTGATTTCTCGATACCATCGAAAAAGTTTCCGTCCATCCCCATGTTCCATCCGATATCCTTTACGACCAAATGCAGTAAGAGCGATAGTTAATTTTCCTAAATGTTTGTCGTTTTGCATGTTGCTTCATTAATACAGACATAAAATCTAATCTTATTATTCTACATTTCTTCACAATAATAAAATGTTTGCCATTCTTATAGGATTATCCTGATTACTATGATATTATAAAGAATCCGATTGACATGGAAATAATTGCCCAAAAATTGAAACAACAATTTTATGATACGGTCGATGAATTAGCCTGTGATTTTATGCTGATGTTCGAAAACGCTTGTAAATACAATGAACCAGACTCTCAGATTTACAAAGATTCCTTAATATTACAACAAATTTGTATTCAAACGAAACAACAATTGAATCGTGAAAATTGCGATGACACTGTGCCTGATGTATCACAAGCTGTACAAGAATTACTTATGTCTTTGTTTACATCGTTTTATAATCATCAAGACGAAGAAGGGCGATGTTTTAGTGATTCACTCGCCGAATTACCAGAATACGATGATAGTGTGGATGGAACTAAAGTTCGGGCTATATCACTCGATTTAATTAAGCGTCGATTAGATAAAGGACTTTATAAACGATTGGATATATTTCAAGAAGATATATTCTCGTGTTTAGAACGTGCCCGTCGTCTATCGCATACAGATTCACAACTTTTTGAAGATTCTATCGAACTACAATCGTTCTTGATAAAGAAACGCGATGAAGTTTGTAAAAATGGTGAAATATTAAGTTCACCCGCATTAAGTTATTCGGCGTTACATTTGAGTGCCGCCGTTGAAACTGTACGCCAATCAAAATTATTACAGGAAGAACAAGAATTAGAGCAAGAAACTGATACGGCAGCAACGACTGGTGAAAGTATGATGATTGATCAAAAACTTTATTCGCCCGGTGATTTTGTTTATTTTGATACGCCGGAAAATAAATTGCCCAACATCGTTTACATTGAACGATTGTGGACAAATAGCGAAAATATTAAAATGATGTATGGAAATGTTTTTTTACGGCCGTTTGAAACTTTTCACGTAACGTCACGCAAATTTTTAGAACAAGAATTATTCAAAAGTGATCAGCATCAAGCAATACCGTTAAGTAATTTGAAAGGGAAATGTTTTGTGATGAGCGTTAAAGATTTTTTTAAATCGAAACCCGAAGGTTTTCTAGATCGCGATGTATATGTCTGTGAATCGCGATACAATTCGAAAACAAGATCGTTTAAGAAAATTAAAAATTGGCCATTCATACGAGAAAATAATCCGATTAAAATTATAAATCGGGAGGTACCTTTGGAACCAAAACGTATTATGTCTGTGTTCAAGGAACGTGTCGAAAAACATAAAGGCGAACTGGCCGAGTTACAGTTACAAGAAGCGTTGATTGAAAAAGACAAGCCAAATGTTGCTGTATATGTTAATGGCGGTGAAGAAGGCAGCACATATTACGAACAGTATAATGCAATTTGTTGTGGAATCGTAAAAACAGGAGATTATGTTTATGTGGCTACGGAAACAGGAAAACAATCGATTGCCCAAATCCACGCGATATGGGAAACCAAAGAGTGAGGAGCATAGTGATTACAGAACCTAAGAATTGTTTTACATTTTTCATTTATTTTTAGTGGAAAATCTTTTTTCCGTGGACCATGGTTGCTGACGCCACCAGAACTTTCAAATGTCTACCATCGACTATTCTATCGACAAGAAGTTTTACTATCTACAGTACAAGAGACATCACCAATCATTGCCATAGTCGGGCGATGTGGAGTCTTAGATTATGACGATTACATTTCATCTCGACCAACTGAAATTGCCGAGAGCGATGTTTATGTCTGTGAGTCGATGTACGATGAATATGAAAAAAAATTGATTCGACGTCTATCGGGAAATGGTTTACGGAAGTTTACTCATAGTCAATTGGTAACACCAGACGAAATTTATCATTTTCCACGTGTATTTGCGCCGCCAAAAATTACGGCAAGTTCTATTGCTGCAATCCAGGAGGGTATAAAGACGGGTAATGAAATTGACGTAAAGGCCGAAGGGCCCGATATAACAATGGATGATTCAATGGACGGTGGATCATTGTCCATCGGTAGTGATTTTGTTTCGAATTCGTCGCCGGGACCGTCGATTATTACAGGCACGACATTTGGTCGAAAAAATAAAATGGGTAGAAGAACTATGACCACGGGATATATACTTTATTCGAGTGAAGCACGTAAAATTGTTTGCGCGAATAATCCCGAAGTTTCTTTGGGCGAAGTCACCAAAATAGTTGGTAATGATTGGAGATCTTTATCGGCCCCCGATCGCCAGGTGTGGGAGGAAAAAGCGCAGAAAATAAACGAAGAGAATAGTATTAAACTAACGGAAGATGGATGCGCCAGTCCAGCCCTCCTTGAATCAATTCAAAACCAATCAAAACAGAGATTTGTAAATTTATTTTTCTAATTTCTATTAACTTCATAAATTTCTGACGTTAAACATTAAAAATAATTTTAGGTATTCGAATGTTGTTGGGATAGATGTGACTGGCAATTTGAAGATGCCGTAGACTGTTTAGAACATTGTGTCGGCGAAAATACAGGACATGTTCAAAGTCATTTTGCTGGAGTTCCGCCCAGTGAAATTGAATACACTTGCCAATGGCGTGGTTGCATTCGCATGAAGAAACAAGCACCAGCGTTTCCACATTTGCAACGTCTCGTCAAACATGTCCGGGATGTACACGTCAATAAAAGTAGTGGCCGAATTATTCCGCCAAATGATAGGAGCAAGTAAGTTTTTGTTAAATTAATTTTTTGGATACATTTTTCTAAATTTTTTTTTATTTCTTTGAAGGAATTTTATGCCTACCAGAAAACATTTTAACCAAGCAGCCGCATCATATTTACAGAACGTAACAAATTCTACTAATTTGGCTATGCTCGCGCAGCCTGGGGTCCCAAGTAAGTTAAATACGATAATCGAATTTCAATAAATGTTTAATTTAAATTATGTTTCAGTGGTTCCCCTACCACCGGCAGAACCTTTGTTTATTACAGTTCCACCGCGGCCACAAAGAATCCTCCATTCCGAAGCTTATATCAAGTATGTACCAAAAATTGTATAGCATCTGAAATTTTCTTATTTTGTGCTATTCTCTTTTCAGATACATTGAAGGATTACAAAGCGATTCAAGATTTATAACGCCATGGCAAAAAACGATAAAAGCTACACCAGAAACGACACCATCAACTTCAATTGATACAACTAAATTACCGTCACACTGGTTGGGAAAAGCAGCTCCCGAGAAGACAGACGATGTTGTCAATGCATTGTGGAATCTACGAAATTTTATGATGAAGGATATTTTACAAATTCAGAAAAATGTTTTTAATTGAAAAAGCAACAATCTTACTAATTTTTAAAAAGGAATCGATATGTATTAGTTTATTAAGTCTAAATAAGTATTCAGACGTTTTATGTATACATCTTGCATTTTAATTTTTCCTAATTTGACTAAGAAAAGCATCCATAACATCACCCAATCCTCTGGAATAAAAGTACAATTTAAGGTTATGTCCAAAAGTTGGTGTATCGTTGGTAACTTTAACATCCTGAACGTGATTCTCGAGCTCGAGTTTTGACTAGAACTGCTGAATATTATATCGGCTATATTCCACGAGCAAATAGATTCGAAACATGGATCACTCACTGAAGATCAAAAACATAACCGGAATGCCACTATCGTGGTATCATCGGGCAGTGACCTGAAGAACATAGCACATGCCGAAGCAAATCATGCTAAAAAAATGACTCACGGGCTTTACGAGGCTCTGTCCAGAGTACCATGTTTTATGTGTTTAATCCATGCAATCTTTTATGGGCCGAAGCTTTCCTAACTCCCGCCAGCAAACTTGGAAACGAAAAGCATGCGTATTGTAGCTGAATCACTAAGCGACTTATATATACCCATCGTCAGAACTAGGTGAGTCACTGGACTGGCTACTCCGCGGTCGTTGATTACTAAATAATTGCACGACTCAAATTAGATGTTTTGGATTTCAAGAAAGCTTAGCCGATCTTTTTAAGATTATAAAATCATAATTTTGATGGAAATTATTGATGCCGTTCGAAATTAGAGAACTATACAGCTCTTCCCTGGATAACAAGCATCCAAAGATCCTGTTCGATCACAATATATCATTTTGGCGGTAACCAATATGATTTCTTTCAATTTAATGGTGTCGTTTGCAGATAACTGACAAAATTTTAAAAAGAAACCAGACTACGATGGCTCAAAACAAACAAACAAATTCTTACTTCATTTCTCACCAAATTAGATGGTTTTATTTATTACATTGTAAATATACAAAATAGTGAGACCCAATTTGAAAAATTGTAAAGGAATAAAAAAATGAATCTATAGACGACGACCACGTCGACCTCCCTTCCTACGTGTAGAATCTGATGGAAGTGGTGTAACATCCTCAATACGACCAATTTTCATCGATGAACGAGCTAAAGCACGGAGTGCTGATTGAGCACCTGGTCCTGGTGTTTTTGTTTTGTTTCCACCGGTAGCACGGAGTTTAATATGGAGCGCTGTTATTCCTAATAGTTTACATTTTTCTGCAACATCCTAAAATAAATAAAATCATAGCTTATAATGGTTTCTATACCATCGTAAAACTGTATCAGACATACCTGTGCAGCTAACATAGCAGCGTAGGGCGAAGCTTCATCTCGATCCGCTTTTACCTTCATACCACCAGTAACACGAGCTATAGTTTCACGGCCTGATAAATCAGTTACATGAACGAATGTATCGTTGAATGATGCAAAGATGTGTGCAACACCAAAAACATCTTCACCTTCGCGGACTTGTGGTCGAAGTGAAACTTGAACTTCTTCTTTCTGAACTTTATTTTTACGTGGTGCCATTTTGTAGTATTATTCAATCTGGAATATTTATTGAATTTATAATTATGAAATCTTATCACACACTATATAATATTAAAAATAATTTTAGGTTATAACTTTATATTAACAAAACAATCTGTCAAAAACTTATGTTGCTAAAATGTTAAAACTTCATCTTAATTCATCGGTATCAAAGATAAATCTAATATCATCTAATATACTTTTAAACGTTAGATTTTTTAACATTCTTTCACATTTTAACTTATTTTTATTTAAATTCGATTTAATTTAATTATTTCACCAAAAATATTATTACCTACACAAAAATCCGTGTATTCTTTGAAAACCGGAAATATGGAAAGAACTTTGAAAAGTATTTTGACAGAAATTAAACATATTTATTTTGACAATGCACAAGGAAAACGGTGCTAAATTAGCAACCCTAGAAACAGAAAAAAGATTATTTAATTTTTTAGATTATTTTTGGTAGATGTAATCATTACTTTAAAAATTCTATCTTTCTACATGCAGCTAACTAAATATGTACTTAAATCTCTCCGAAAATTGTATATATGAACAGATGTGTACTAACAAATAGGAAATAATTACACTAAATAGTCCCATCAATGATCAATCCCAGTTAAATGGGACCATCATTTATTTATCAAATTTCGAATGTTTACTCATAAATTTCCAACATACCTAACCAAAATACACTACAAAAAGGGACTTTCCATATTTTTTAGATAAGGAGAATATAAAGTTTTTATATGGGCGCCTATTATAGTTCCAACTAATTCTTGTTTTCCAATTTAGACAGTGGCAGGTTCTGGTTGTATTGGCCTTCGTCGTTCATAGAATGCAAACGACGATAATTTCAAACACAATTTAAGCAGCTGTAAAAGATTGAACCTGTGAGGACACCAATAAAACCATTTTAACGGCTTTTATCTAATTTTTACATTCTTTGAGACCAACAATTTGTTTTATGCCTGTAGTCGAATAGTCGGTTAAAGCTTAGGTCATAACATCAAAAATAATTTCCCAACTCCCAAACTCTCTATGTGGCTGTTTAATATATTATCCATTTTTGGATTTGGATAATTATTTTGGTTAAGAATTACCAAACAACTTTTTATACCAAAAATTATCAATTGTTTAAGGTAACTTTATGACATCGAATATTATGCTATTATATTAAATTCATGCTCTCGACCAATCACATCAACTAAATTAAACAAAAATATGCCCCTACGAGTTAAAATATTTTCAAATTAATGCAAAAAATTCGCAGACGGTCAACTTAATCATATAAAAATCTACGTGTTTTGTTTGATTTTCAAACAAATGGCAACTATGACGTCACGTTAGGAATTTAATATGCTAGCATAATATACGAAGTTATAAAGTCATTAATATGCTAGCATATGATATTCGATGTCATAAAGTCGCCTATCAATATTAAAGATAAATTATCGGTTAAATTAACCCTTCTAACCTATATATTTTACCCTTCAAGCCAATTTTGATCAATTTATTTACCAAGCTATTCGGACGCTACTGAAGTTAATATGTACTAAAAGGCCCTACACACGATTCAATTTGGTCAAACGGTTGGTCCAACTTGGTTGGAAATTGGTACGTGTGGATGGATGCATGTTGGTTAAAATCAAATTGGTCGGGCATGTTGGATGGAAATTTCCAACCAACCGACCGACCAACCAACCAAATGGGATCGTGTGTATTGTGTTGGATGATATTATTTTAGTCTATAGTAAAACATAAGCGAAAACGAGAAAGTAGTCAACATAAAAAATATTTTTTGTTGTTAATTTTCTTAAACATACACAAAATAAAACCAAATTGGATCGTGTGTATGTACAACCAATTTGGTTGGACCAACATACCAATTTGGTTGGACCAACCAAATTGGATCGTGTGTAGGGCCTTTAACATTTCAATTTAGAGTACTAAAAAATTTTACCCGACTATTCGGCCGTAGCCCTGGTATTGTGTCTGCATCAAATGGTTTGATAATGATACAAGAAAGACTGCGGCCGAATATTCGGGTAAAACCAATGTTCGGGCAGTAGAGTCCGAATTATTTGGTAAATAAATTGGGCAAATAAATTGGTTAAACGATAAAATATATAGGTTTAAAGGGTTAATTTTAATGATATCCCTTTAGGCACAACGGTACGTTTACGTAAAGTTTGTCATGAGAGAATTGAAACTAATTTACGGACACATTTACGACTCGCTATGCGAAACACATAATATATGTGTTTAAGCGTAATTTTAACGCACAATTTAATTTTATTACATACAATAATAAAAAAAAAACATAATATGCAGAAGCAATTATGAATTTTTTAAATTTCTGCGAAGAAAAATCGATATGACCTAATAAAATTATTTAAAATCATTACCAAGCAAAAATATTGCGTATGGTTTAGGATGGTTTATTTTAAATAAAATTTAATGCCAAATAGATAATTGCCCAATCATATACGAATTTCAAAATGCAAATTGAGTATAAAAACTATCGATGTATATGTGGTAGTGTGTTATAAAAAAATTGTACGTAAACCGTTCGTATACTGTACCCTATGCTATATGCATAGCACTATGGTATACTATGCTAAACGTCAGATACTTTTTGGTATAAAAAGTTGTGTTCGGTAATTCTCAACCAAAATAATTACCCAAAATGAACAACATTACATATTGCTTTTAAGACTTTTAATTTTACAAAATCAAAAACGGCGATACGTAAAAATCTATATTAAATATCCATCAAACGTTAAACGTACAACAACAACTACTCAACTCCTCTGCTTTTTAGTACAATAGTTCAATTTACCCAGTACACTGTTAAAAATTGGTAAAAGAACGATTTACTCCACTATTCGGCCGCAGCCAATGTCTGTTGTGGATGCATAATCTTAGCATAATCTAACGTATAAAATTCAAATTGAAATTGTTTAAAAAGAAATAGAGATTTATTGATTTTTACAGCCTGATAAATGGGTGTCATGAATACGTTACGCTATCATACCATGAACACAATGCACAATGTGTCACTTAATAAAAACCGGTTTTTCCTCGCCCTTTTTTATTTTGTCTATCAACTAATTTTGGAGTGGGGATTTCTCAGTTTTGGATTTCAAAGCATGAGATAAGCCAACCACAGAACACCAGTCTGACTAATGTCAGACTGATTTCTAGTAAACATTAGTCTTACTAATGTTAATATATATGTTAATTCCTTAATCCTGGTGCAAACTAGTGACCGATAATGGGAAAGGCTCAAGGTGCAAGTCAAAGCAAAAACTGTTTGGTTTGAAGGCTCAAGTTTTAAAGGTAGAACCACCCACTAATATGCGCAATTCACCTAATTTATTGAAAGAAGCACGGGGATTGCATCACACCTTCAGACCTAGGTTTATTTCCATTCTGGACCAGTTTGGAACATGGTTGTGTTAAATAATATAGATAAATGTTGTCCTAGGAGCAACTCACTCTGGTCATGTAGAGACTAAATAGAAATCGTTCTTCTGGTGTTAATTGAATGAATTCAGAGCTGTTGATACGAAATGGTCATATTCCATAAATACTTAAATCAAAAGAAGTTTCTAACCGCGCAATGTGAGGGATTCCTGTAAATGATATGAATGACGAATATCGTCCAACATCGTGGGGCAAAAATCAAATTTAATAAAATTTATAAATGAGAATTTATAAACTTTTAGGACAAGCAAGATTATTTGATGTTAATAATTAAACTGCAAGAATTTGTAAAACAAAATTTTGTAATTGCAAGATTTTGAATTTGTAAGATTTTGAATTTGCAAGATTTTGTAATGAAAGATTTAGGGGCGCCCCCAATCAATGACCACCAAGACGCAATGGGTTTTTAAAGTAGTGGTGATCACATTGATCGAGTGACGGGTTTACGGGGGCTTTGTTTTTTGTTATTTTACAGGGCAATGTGATATGTGAAAGCACGGCCAGACGCCGGTAAAACTAGACTACTAATGTACCTTACAAATGCCAACACATTTGAGTTGATAAGATCCGTTTTCGTATTGTATATGTGTGGGAGAGTTGAACCCTGACAGGTGAGTATATTGCCGATAGCATCAAATTTGATTAACATTTCTTAATGTTGAAATATCAGTGTGTTCACTTGCTTAGTTATGTGCAAAGTAAGTTGGTGAATAAATCTCACTGAGGCGACCCATTATTTGGTGGCGCAGAGGACATTTGCCTAGAACGATCCAACTTCTTTAATTAAAACTTCTAAACTGATAGTCCGCAGCCCACATAGCATATTTATTATTTTTAAATTTTAGCACTAATCGCTACCAATGTCATTGTATAGTTCTGCTGAATAACAAAAAATAAAAAAAAACGAGAACGAGATACCAATATACGAAAAAACAATACAAAATTTGTCAGTAGAGACGTGAAACATAAGCAAAAAGGGTTTTATTGATAAATTTTTCTGTAAAACGCCCTTGTTTTCGATACAATAAAAAAATAAATATAATTAAAAATGTTGTTTATTAGTGATTTTAATTTTTAATTAAAATAAATTTTTACCGCATAGAATTAAGTTAAATATTTAAATATAAATAGTGGAGTTGAAATTAAAAAATAATCAAGTGTTGTACATGTTTTTGTTATGTTAATAAAAAAATCTTCCAAAAATCTCAACATTTTTAAGGCAAAAATGTTTCTCTACTAAAATCGCCATTTTGAAAAAAGGTTTTAACTTTTTTCAATAAAAAAAATTGTTATAGTTTTGATTTCTCTATTCGGTAGAGATATATTTTTTGTTAAACTAGTTTAAAATTAAAATCAACTCGATAGAAAACCTTTTATTATTTCAAGTAAAAATTATACATTTCATAGAATGTGTTTTAAAATATGAGAATTGAATAATATAAAAAAAAAATCAACTCGTGTGCCGATTTTTTCTTTCATGTCTGTCTGCTGTAAAAATATCATACAGAAAAGACGAAATTTAAGAATGAAGAATTTCAATATTTAAAGCGATATTTATGTTCGATTGACTGTGAGTTTAAAATACATTTATGTAACTAATTAAAAATAAATTATATATTTAAGTGTATCTAGCTAATGTTAAGGTTAATTATGATAATACGGACAAAAAGCTTTTTAATGGGGAAATTTTTTTTTGGGGTGTGTATGACATCAACTTGAAATTGAAAAGTGAATTTTTTTCTTATTTAAAATACATATTGGATCAAGATTATATTGAAGTTAAAGTATTTTTATAAAGTTGCAGATTGATTGAAAAACAACTTGTATTACATAATGATGAAAATTTCTTCCTAATAAAAACTTCTTAAATTATGTGTTGAGTCGAGCTTTGCGAATTCGTGGTAAAGAAGTGAATCTCGTTTAGTTTTAGCATACGGAAAAGCTTAAAAATTCATTTTGGAAAGTTAATGTCAATATGTCTTTACCGGCTAATGGATAAATTCGATTTGCGCGAGGTTATTGCACATATTGAAGCTAAAATTATAACACACATAATTAATTCGATTAAAACATAATTAATGTAAAAATTTTCTAATTGTACCTATAATTAAGATTTATGTGATGTGGTTTATGGTTCTATTATGAATGTGTCTTTAAAGATAATGGACCTATAATTTAATTTCGCAACCACACCTTGATAAATAATAACTATTAATCCGTCTAGTCTCACAATAACAAATATGTACTGCATATTTTCTTTAGCACATTCTTCTATTAAATTTAAAAGATTCCGGTTTTTACAGACATCAAACTGTATCAAAGATTCGGCTGCATGGGATTCGATACCGAGCTCGTCATATTTAGAAGGACCTAAGTCGTTTGAATTTCAGGTCAAAAAAATCCTGAGAATCGTACAAATGAGCGATGTAGTTATTTACACCGCGCATCACTACATTGTAACTTCATTACTGTCATTGTACATAAATGCCGATATTTATATGTTTATCCCAGATATCTCGGGAAATCCAGTAATACCCAATGCGCGTCACGAGTTGTTTCGTATTATTCGGAAAGAATCACCTCAACAAAAATGTTACTAGTAGATTTGAATGAAATTCTGATTGGCCTCTTCTATATTATGTAAGATACTAACTTGAATGCCGCTCTAAGGAGAATTCCACACTAGTTATTTTACCAGTATCCTTGGTTGAATAACGCCGTTACTTTACGTTCATCGTAATATCTTGGTAGCAGGTATATATAATCCGCGTAATCGAGATGGCCTAGTCGCCTTTTGGGACCTCACTTAATGCTTCTTGATACTACGCTGCCCATCGATACAATTTTTGATGAGTTTTATTATTTATTTTGAGATGTCCTTTTCAGATAGTGCTTTTCACATCATAGCGCTTCTAATGAAAGATTCGAATGCCCGTTGAAATGCAAGAACAATAGGTACACTGGTCGGTTCCATTCGTTGGATTGTTGAACTGTCCTCGAATAAGTCGTTCCATCTATTTAGCGAATGGTTATCTGAAGTTAAGACTTGTTCAGTTGAATATTTTATTAGTTGTACATTTGCAAAAATTCATCTGCTATTTTCTTTACTTGTCCCATGTCTTCGTATTTCATTGTAGTTTTAATGACATAGTTGTAACTAATGTTTTCTGCGTTACTCTATTTTCTTTTGCCTGTCATTGCGTGGCGATCTTGAAGGCCAAACCACACTACAAAAAATACGCCAGTGCTGATTTCGTTGCTTGCAAAATTGGCTTAAAATGTTTCTATAAAGAGTTTCATGTGTCAGTATTTGTCAATCTATCGATCTTAAACTTTCTTCGGTATCATTTTTTGTTTGATTTTAAATGTTGGTGATCACTGTGACATCTAGTTCTTTTATTGCTCAGACATCTTATAAGGAGGATAGGAACAGCTTATTAATCAATACATTCTAGATTTGGATGAAGTTAACATTGCTTCGATGCGTACTAGATTGGAACTGCTCGTAGAATTAGACTGCACTGAACAATTGCGGTATTCCTTAAGTTCGAGTAGAAAGAAGTATGTGGTTATTATTCTGCAACTTATTGTTTTACTTTTCTTTAGTTCCTTATTTTGTTTTGCTGTAGTTAATATGCTGTAGTTAATGATCGTGCATGCCAGAGATTTCAGATAATAGCCTTTGCTTGCTATATCCATCTTATTTTACTGAATTCTAGAGAATATTCAATGCTCCACATTTATGTAGTTTGTCGGTTTGTATTATTTATTTCTCTAGTATTCGTGTCTGTAATCATTGTCTATTCGGATTAATGAATAATTGGTCGATTGAATCAGAGTCAGTTTCTAGGATAGCTGGATAAAACATTTAAGCCTTTCACACTATTCAAGTGTTTTAGTCTGTACATATTTGCTTAGGGCTTTCCTAGCAAAGGCCGTCTTGTTATTTATTGTGATTGCTAAACGATTTTGCGTTTCTCCCTTGTCTAAGTCTGGGTGGTAACTCTATGCTTGGTAACAAGACAGCATTTTTCATCTAACTAATCGTTTTTGGGTGTGATTCATACGAGGAAATTGCAGTGATCAAAGGATATTTCCACATAAGTTAATTTTTGTTAGCTCTAGGATTAAATTCACAAATTACCATTTTACCGTCGTGCTCCGGTACGGGTCCCATCATTTCAACTAGATTTTGTAAAATGAGGGTTTATCTTTGGGTTGGTTAACTTTCATGGGCGCATCAGGCTAGTATTGAAACTCATCTCCTTTCAACCATATTCCTGTTATTTTAATTTTTGTATTCGACATTTGGGTACCATCCTGTGCTGGTTCGATCTTAATCAGATATACCCACTAGCTTTGAATAGATATTTTATCTAATGATCATTACATTAATAATTACATATTATGTTAATTTAATTCTTTCATCGAGTTCTTCCTTAATTCCAAGCATAAAACTTAACTACACATATTTATATTCTCGGTATGGTGGAAATTGTTATGTGTAAAATATGCTGTGGGTAGTTAGACAAGACAATATACAGTCATGTTGTGCAAAATTGATTTATACAAATAGGTAATGTATGTACATTAAAATAATTGAATTTTGCGATTTTAAGTCGGATTTAGGGAATATGATATTCTATGGTTATCATTGGTATCAAAAAAAAAAAAATATATATATATATATTTATATATATCACATTTAACCGGCTTTCTTTTGATCGTTGAATACAAATGTTTTTTCTTTGTTAATGTTCTCTGATATGGGCCAAAGTTGCGAACAATTTAAACGTAACAACCATTGTCCATAGAAGAGGATCCATTCTATAGTGAATTCGTTTCTTAGACTAAAGTGAGACAAACTAATCTTTTGTAGGAGTAGTATCATCAACCATCTATCGTAGCTGATACCCATACAAGACAACGGGTCTGATTGAACAACCTAGAACAACTTCAGCTGGATAGCATTTGCAAAACATTTAAAATTTAATAGTCGGCATAGAGGCTAAAACCTACACTCCTTCAAATGTGTTCTTCAAACCAATACTAAAATTCAGAGATTTTCAAATTTAAGAAAGATAAGAATCGTATAAGTTGATATGTTAGTTCTTTTATATCGAATGATAATCCCTATGGTTGGAAGCCCCTCCCATGCCTCGTAAAAAACTTCTAAGCGACCATGCTATCTTTAGAATTCCCACACAGCATCCTTGGCTTGTCGTGGGAGGCGACTAAACAAAAGTTGGCTCGCTGAGCTAACTACCCGCATCCGTAAAAAACCTCACTGTTATAGATGTCGACAAAAGGAAATATGGATACCGCCAAAATCTAAACCGACCCCCGTTTATGTTAACGGACACGCAGTTTACGATCGGTACGTAGAACGCGCAGTCGCTAAGAAAACCAGGCGCGTTTTATGGCACTATATTAGCAATGAAAGAGTATCGCTTGGAACTAGTTGCTCTTCAAGAAACTCGATGGCAAAAAAGTGGAGATCGTGTGTCCCAAGGCTATACATTGCTTTACAGTAGAGTTGACCTCGGCAATCTTGGTGTTGGTTTTCTTCTTGGGCCTAAGGTGAAAGGGCCTCTCTTGGATTTCAAAGCAGTTGATAACCGTACGTGTAAGCTACGTTTACGCGCCCAATGATGTAAGCTAACCCAAAGATAAAAGCTCATTTTACAACAATTTGGATGAACTGATGGGATCCATACCGGAGTACCATGTAAGAATAGTGATTGGTGGCTTTAATGCAAGAGCTGGTAAAATTCACATTGATTTATGTGAAAACATAGGTTTGTACTCCCGATACGGCCTAGCGACCGATAATTTGGAAAGAATGATGTGCTTTGCTGGCGCGCATGACCTTTTGTGGGTAGCACATTCTTTCCTCATAAAAATATCCACTTGGAAACAAGGACACATTCTCGTAAGACGTCCCGAAGTTAAATTGAACATGTGAGATGTTATTGGTGTGAGATGTTATTGAAGATGTGAGATGTTATTGAAGATGTGAGATGTTATTGGTCGAGTGCCAAATTTATAGGCGGAGGTCATCGATTGGACGTTGCAAAACTAAGAAGGTAGTTTTCATACAAGGCAGTGATCGCAGGAAAACGTCACTTATGTTTCAACTGTGAAGGTCTGATAAACGAAGATGAGAAAGCACAATAACAGAATCTTGTTAGCATTATGGTAGTATTATGGAAACTAACTAGCGTTCTGATGAACATTTTGTTTATCGGTGCGGCCCAGGCGACTCTAGGTTTGGTAAAAATTAAACCCAAAAATGATAGGTTTGATGAGTGTCGTCTTACTGTCGAGCAACATAATATAGTCTTTAAAGAAGCGCGAATACGGTTTACAATCGCACCGAAGAACAAAACGGTCTTAGCTAGGAGAATCGCCGAGCGAATTTGTAGATGGAAAAAGCGTGAATGTAGGAAAGTTGAAGTCTTAAGAGTACTACAACTCAGCAATGAGCATAGTTTTCGTATCTGCTTTAAAGGAGTCACCGGACTGCACCATAACTTTAGACATAGGTCTATTGCCATTCGGGACCAGAATGGAAACTTACGCGTTAACATCGATGCAGTGCTTTCTTTCGTCAAAAAAAGAGATCGCTCAAAATACGAAAACTGTCGCGGCATAGCTCTCTTTTGCACAGCATACAAATTACTGTCCTACGTAATATTGGAGCGAATGACTCTCCTGGCAGAGGAAATTGTAGGTGACTACCAAGGAGGATTTCGTTCGAATCGGTCAGTCACTGATCGAGATGTTTCGCGGAGGATGATTCTTTCTAAATATTACGAGACATCTCGAGACGTATATCAGGTGTTCTTAAATTTCCAATAAGCCTATACTCAATCCATCGAGATAATTTATGGTTTGTTCTGCGATGTCTAGGCAACCTGACAAATATGTGCGTTTATGTAAAATGACAATAATGCAGTCACAATGTAGAGTGAATACAAACTACAAATCAGTAATTTTTGCAATTAGCTCTATGGTATTTAATCTCATGATAGAATTTATCTTTCGTAAAAGTGAAACACTTCAGGACAACATCTTGTACCGTCAGTTTAACCAGGTTCTGGCATATGCAGATAATATCTGTGTAATTGGACTGAATGGCAACGGTTCACTTGTATGATTCTCAGCTTTCGTTGGTCCCAAATTTAATGAGTTCAAAACAAAATATAGCATCATTGGTTTTAGAGACCAAGACGCAATGGGTTTTAGTAGTGGTGACCATACATTTGAAGGAGTGTCAAATTTCCGATACCTCGGGTTCCTTGTCACTCAAGATAATTGTGTGGGAGGGGATATTAAAGCGTGTCTTGTCACTGGTAAAAGTGCTTTTTATGTATCAGACCCGTTATCATGTATGGTGAGTTGATCCCTGACGGCTGAGTATGAAAGAAAGTTAATGACATTCGAGAGGAATCATGCGCTTGATATATGGCCTCAATGGCGACGATGACGAGTTAATATTCAACCACGAGATCAAGAATTTAATGAAAATTCCTGGTCACTTTATACGAGCCGATCCTAAACCTGATCGAATCCGATGGATTCTGGTTGATGCGATACGGGCCAACAATTGCCTGTACAAGCCGTTTTATTATTATTATTTTATTGTTATTGTTCTAGACAACAAATCAAGTCGTTTACTACCTCGATGAGCCATCGTCGTCAACCTGCACCACCAAATAGTGTCTATTCCCTCAGAAATCACGCAAAACGTGATCGAGCCAGTATACCGTATTGTTCCTTCTTTAACGACATCAAAAATTTCTGATTTCGTGAATAAAAAGAATTCAGTCAGCATCGTGTTCGGGCTATATGTCATTAACAATCTATCACACCTAATACTCATATGTGGCACCTGGCATACTGAGCAATACTTTGAACAATTTCAGCTGGTCGACATTTGCAAGATATTTAGACTTTAATAGTCGGCGTACAGTTTAAACCCGACACTCCTAGTGCATCTAGAGTTACACTCATTCAATCCACTAACTACAATTTCCTCCGCTAGTGTAGATTGATTCTCTACAATACTATGTAAGATAGAATTTTGAATGCTGTTAGAATTAACTTTTCTTGAAAATAGACCAAAACCCCTATTCCCTTAGTTGTGTCACTTGTCACTTGAGGTGACAGTCAAATTTTGGTATTCTCTTAGTTGATTGAAACGACAAAGGTCACTGAAGTACCATAAATGGTATTAGTCGTATGAAAAGTTTATCGTCGCATAAAATGACATTTTTCGTCACTTGATAATTCGAAGTGACAGCTCCAAAAAACATATAAAATGGAAGGATCTAAACTGTATATTTTATAAAATGCATTTTATAGTAAACAAGTTTCGTCTTGTCACGTCACTTCGATCGACTAAGGAATATCGATTTTCACTTAAAGTGATGCGATATTTGTCACGTCATGTGAAGTGATACGACTAAGACAATAGAGATTCGAAGCGCGGCTTTTTTCAGTTATCGGACATAATGCTTCGCTATACTAACCATACAAGGTCGAAAAGATACTACCACAAAGTGTCCATCTTCGAATTAACGCAACCAACTCCATGAAACCGAGTTTGTTTTAGTATTTATAAAGCCAGCCAGGTTGCATTCATCTTGAACATTAAAACCTTAATCGTTTTTGGGTTTGGTTTTTGCTATATCTAGTACCATGGGCAGAACTGCCTATGGAAGTTTGAAATGCATCCTAAAATTCAATACTTTCACATCGTCAGGTAGTTAATTGATTTCCGCAATTCTATTGCTAACTTTTAATTGGATATTTTATTTTCGTTCATCTATTTCGTTCATGAGGCCATCGAAGTTGAAACGTTAGGTATGTTTTCCTTTGATCTGTGACTTGTAAGAAAACAGCCATCGTAATTTTTTAGTAACCTATTTATGACCACTGTCTACCAATTTGGTAGCCGACTGATATGATATCACATCTTGGATGATGCGAGACGTCCCATAGAAATTACTTATTTTTTCATCAATTTGATGATGGAGTGGGCGATCGTAAAGTGCATCATCCTTTTAGGTGGCTAGATCTAAGGTGTGCTAGATCTAAAATGTGCCTGGTGTTTTCAGTGATTTTATGTTCCATGGGGGGCACGTTTTATCCGGTATTCACTTTTCGTTTGTCAGCCAATTGGTTTAGTTGCCTCCTACGACAAGCAAAGATTACTGCGGTCATTCTAAGGATATGTACTATTAGGATATATCTTACTGGTCTAGCAAAGGGAATGTTAGATAACACAGAATCGGTTAGGAATTAGAAATAAATCATGTTTTTCAAATTAAGATGCCACAAATTAAAATGCCCTATAATTGAAGTGTCTTATTCATATCCAACTTCCAATTCGTAAGAAATTGTATAATTGTAATTGTTTTTTTTTCTTTCAAATCTGATTCATAAACGTTATCTTATTAATTAAATTAAAACCTTAAATATAGATTTTTTGATTTTACATTCCTTATCAACAAAATAATTTGTAGATTACAAAAATGTCATACAGAATTTTATTTGAACACTCACATACGATTTCATCAATTTTTAATTTTATCAGTCATATATATATATATACGAATATATATATACCTTAGAAATTCAGGCCAGTCATATAAAATTCGACCTTGAACTTTATTACCTTATGTAGATTTTTTGTAAATAACTTGAGAAATTGAAATACTTCAATTAAAAATGGATTAACATAATTTTTTTATTTTTTTTATTTTTGCTGCTTAGGAAATAGCAGGATAAGTTTACAAAGATGAAGGCGGTACGCCCCGGCAGTTTGAAAGATCCTGAGATTGCGGATCTGTTTAATAAACATGATCCGGAAAAAATCTTTGACGATTTACGAGAAATTGGTCATGGATCATTTGGTGCGGTATACTATGCACGATGTAATTTGACAAAAGAGATTGTCGCCATAAAGAAAATGTCATATGTTGGAAAACAAAGTGCAGAAAAATGGCAGGACATATTAAAAGAAATACGATTTTTACGGCAGTTAAATCATCCAAATACGATTGAATACAAAGGTTGTTACTTAAGGGAGAGTACAGCATGGTTAGTTATGGAATATTGTGTAGGATCCGCATCTGATATTATTGAAGTGCACAAAATGCCATTACGTGAAGAGGAAATTTCGGCAATATGCGATGGTGTTTTACGTGGTCTCAGTTATCTTCATAGTTTAGGACGAATTCATAGGTAAATTGTTAGATATAATTGAAAATACTTAACATGATTGACATTTTCCATAATTTTTATTTTAGGGATATTAAAGCTGGTAACATTTTACTCACTGAACAAGGGATAGTAAAGTTAGCTGATTTTGGCAGTGCTGCAATAAAATGTCCAGCAAATAGTTTTGTTGGGACACCATATTGGATGGCGCCGGAAGTTATATTAGCCATGGACGAAGGACAATATGATGGAAAAGTAGATGTATGGTCTCTAGGTATTACATGTATAGAATTAGCTGAAAGGAAGCCACCCTATTTTAATATGAATGCTATGTCAGCTTTATATCATATTGCACAAAACGATGCGCCATCGCTTCAAGTAATTTTTGTATTTTGTCAGATCGTTATTTAAAGATTTTAAAAATATTAATTTTTTTCTTGCTATATTTTAGGCTCAAGAGTGGTCGGATATATTTCGAAATTTTGTCGAATCATGTTTAAAAAAGTCGCCAAACGATAGGCCAACTTCGTCTCGTTTATTATCACATCTTTTTGTAACACGACCCCGTTCATCAAATGTATTAATCGAATTAATAGCACGAACTAAAGCTGCTGTTCGTGAATTAGATAATTTAAATTATAGAAAAATGAAAAAAATCTTAATGGTTGATTCGTGTGAAACCGAAAGCACTATTGGCGATGCAGATGAGGTTCAAGATGAACAGGCTGGTGGAGACAGCAGTAAAAGTAATAGTATTACATCAGAACATTCAATTCATTCGGTGGGTATATCAGCGGCGAGTAGCCAAAGCTCTTCTAGTAATTCGATACCACAAGGTATTAACCAACAACAGCAGCAACAACAAAATCAATTGTGTATGGTACGAAATTCATCGCGACATCGTCCAAATGTTCCTGGACTTCCGATGATGCATGTCAATTCCAATACTAACCAACCAATTCAAACATCATCACCCACACAAATGATATCGAACGCGAATTATCATAATCATGTGCAACAGCATCAAGCGATGGCAAATGCTGTATCAGAACATGGCCCAAATAATTTTGCAACAATACGAACGACAAGTATTGTTACGAAACAACAAAAAGAACATATGCAAGAAGAAATGCATGAACAAATGTCTGGTTATAAACGTATGCGGCGCGAACATCAAGCTGCACTATTGAAATTAGAAGAAAGATGTAAAATGGAAATGGAACAACATAAGGGAGCATTAGATAAAGAATACGAAGTGTTGTTACATAATTTCCAAAGGGAAATCGAGCGACTCGAAAATAAGCATCAACAAGAGATTGAACGACGAACAAAACAAAATTGTACTGGAGAAAAGAAATTGTTTAAAGAAATTTCGCTGAAACAAGATGGTGATCGTAAAGCATTTGATTTGCATCGCAAAAAGGAATATAAAGCAAATAAGGAGCGGTGGAAGCGAGAATTATCAATGGATGAGACAACGCCAAAACATTTACGAGATGCAACACTTCAATCGCAAAAAGAAAATCTTAAAATGGCTGAAGCTCAGGAAGAGCAACGTTTGCTTAGAGTTCAGAAAAATTATATAGATCTTGAAATGAGAAAATACAAGAGGAAACGCATGCTTGTATTACATGATTTAGAAAATCAATTATTAAGAGATGTAAGAAATTTACGACGAAATTTTAAATTCAAGAATATTTACAACAAAAAACATGTTTTATTTTTATTCTAGGAGCTAAGTAAAAAGCAATTACAATTAGAGCAAGCTCATACCATGCTCTTGAGACATCACGAAAAAACTCAAGAATTGGAATATCGTCAGCAAAAGGCAGTGCACAATCTTCGGGAAGATCAAGTAATTTTTTTATTTTGAAATTTTTTATTTAATTTTCATTTAACAAAACATTCATTTTCCAGTTAACAAAACAACATACAACCGAATTACAAAATCAAAAAGATTATATGGAACGTTCGGAAAAGGAACTTTTACGAAAACATGCATTGGAATTAAAACAACAACCAAAAAGTTTAAAACAAAAAGAATTGCAAATACGAAAACAATTTCGTGAAACTTGTAAAACACAAACAAAGCAATATAAAGCTTTGAAAGCACAAATATTGGCAAATACACCAAAAGAACAACAAAAAGCTGTGATAAAACATTTAAAAGAGGAACAACATCGTAAATTAACATTACTCGGTGACCAGTATGAACAAAGTATTGCCGATATGTTACAAAAGCAAAGTCTGAGATTGGATGAAAGCCAAGAAATTGAATGCCAACAATTAAAAGAAAGATTACAATATGAATTGGAAATTTTAATGGCATATCAAAGTAAAAATAAAATGCAAGCTCAAACGCAACGGGATCGTGAGCGTAAAGAATTAGAAGACCGTGTTAATGTTAGACGTGCTCTTCTAGAGAGCAAGGTGAATTTTTTTTTTAAATTAAATGAATATAGTTCAGGATTTTAGTAATTTGTTATTTTTTGTTAAACCTATAGATGGAAGCTGAGCTCCAACAATTCAACCAAGAGAGAGCAGAGCGTATTAAAATACTTCATGAAAAACATGAAAAAGAATTAGAAGCCTTTGATATGGAATCGGCCCGTTTGGGTTTCAGGTAATATTGAAAAAAAAAAAACATTTTAAAATTCATTATATAAAAGATAGGGTTAAGTTACATAAAATTTGTTAACTTAGCTCGTTTTGGGCTATTGACAGCTACTCAAATCCTATTATAAAAGCAAGAATGCCAGGATGAGCTATAGAATGCAAATAACTGATGACTGCATTTCTGTATTTTTGTGTCACGAACGGGCGAGTAGAACCACTTCGAAAATCACAGGTGATTGGTTTTGAAAATTCGGCACACGTATCTGTTTTAGTTGGAGAGATGTCGTATTACAGTTGAGTATCCTTTGGATTTCTGCATCGGAAGTTTAATCAACCGAAATATCGTCGTAACTCCATTCCTGGGTGATTGTCTTAATTCGCGATAAAAAAATCTGCTGTGTGATTATCTCTTCCTTTGATGTGCCATTTGTCCTATGTCCGTTGAAAACTGGCTTATATAGTCTAGATGACGAATTCTATGCGGTGAAGCCTTGTCTGATTTTTGCAAAAAAGCGTTCACCAATGGCTTGTGATCCGTGTATATGGTGGCATTGCGACCTTTAAGCATATATCTAAAGTGGCGAACGCCTTGATATTCGGCCTGCAA
The DNA here is from genome assembly GCA_963556175.1 of Tipula confusa. NCBI lineage: Eukaryota > Metazoa > Arthropoda > Insecta > Diptera > Tipulidae > Tipula > Tipula confusa. Next base: position 134,886,018 of record OY744476.1, on the reverse strand, counting down.
TTCCTGGTCATAGACGGCATAACGTTGTTCGGTCGGTGTTAATTTCCATCTCGACTCTATGTGGCATTGGTTTCAGGCCGTTTGGCGTGATTACATGGCCTAAAAACACGATCTCGTCCTTGAAATATTCGCATTTCGAAATGTTTATTCGAAGTCCAAAATCTCGAAGTCGTTGGAAAAATATTCAAAGGTGCTTACGATGCTGCAGCTCATTCTCCGAAGCGATGAGGAAATCGTCGATGTATTCGAACACAAACGGCAAGTCTCTTGCAGCATGATCGACATTCCGCTGAAACGTCTACGCGGCGTTGCATAGACCGAAGGTCATATACACAAAATCAATCAAATAGCCCAAATGGTGAGTATATGGCTGTCTTGTGAATATCTGCCAGTTTAAGTCGATCTTGGAGAAAACTTTTTTGTTACACACCGTGTTTGAACAATCTTGAATATACGGTAGAGGGTATTTGTCTGGAACAGTTATTGCATTGAGCGCTCTAAAGTCGCCGCATGGGCGCCAGGAACCGTCTGCTTTCTTTACCATTTGTAGTGAACTTGCAAAATGGCTGTTTAAAGGTCTGCATATACCATGTTTTAACAGGAATTCAAACTCGTCTTTGGCAGCTTCGAGCTTGTCTGGTGACAGACGTCGTACCTCTGCAGAGACTGCATGATCCTTTGTGACGATGAGGTGTTTTACACCATTAACCGGACGTAACATTGAAGTTGCTTGCGTAACATCCTTGAATTCTTCCAGCAGATCAACGATTGGATCATTAATGCTAAACGTTTTGAGTTGCAGCGGAGTGCTTGGCAATCGGCTGACTTACATTGGCTGTCATGAACGTCAAGTGACAAATTCCATAGTCTGAGAGTTAATTTTAACGTGCATTCACCATAAGTGTTTATCGGAGTACCATTTGCTGCAAAGAGCTTGACGGCTCTCGGACTGTGTTTCGATCGCTGTGCGGTGGCAAGACAGAAATGTCTGCTCCAGTGTCAATTAAAAACGTTTTCTTCGAAGAAGAATCAGCAATGAAAATACGGTTAACTTGAGGGTTTTGCGTGAGTTCAGCAATGGCTAGCTTAATTGTATCTCCTTCGGAAACTTGAGATATCTGGGCAACATTTAAATTTCTGGTACCTAACGTTTCGATGATGGCATCAGCGAGCGTTGCTTCGTCATCTAAAGTATTGTTGCCAGGTTGTGCGGCATTTACTTTATTCCTCACTATCATTGTACGAACTTCTGACGGCATTTGGTCTAGACAAAAATGTCTGATTAAATCAAGCTGCTCCGCCTTTGCATTCTTGCAAGTGTTTCGCATAATGTTGAGCAAGCCCGTCGGTTTGTTAGTACCTCGTGGAATTCCGGCTAGCAATTTACGAAGTTGCTGTGTTTCACTATCGGCAAAATTGGCAATGATTGCTTTTTTGAGTGGTTCGTATTTATTCCCATGACAAACACTTTTTAGGACTGGAGTCAATAAATTAGTGTGAAGTGCTGCAACCAGCGTGTCATACTTTGCTGCATCATCATTTGCAATATTTCGACGAGTGAACCAAGTTTCTAGCTGGAAAAACCACATTTCCACATTATCTCGACTAAATGTTGTTACTGGAAGGCGATCGTAATAATGCTGGTTGTTCGTTGGTTGTTGAGGCGTATTTGGTTGCTGTATCGGCTGGTGTTGTATATGTGACTGCTGTTCGAGTAGGCGTTGCATTAATTCCGTTAATTGTTCAACCTGTTGTCTTAACTGCGCGTTTTGGTTTTGCAATTCATCTACCGTGGTTAACGGTTGAACGGAATTGCTTGTAGCAAAATCTGTAGAATGCGCTCGACCACCGTAAATTGAGCTGTAGCGGGGTGGTTTGGTTACCGTTATTGACTGTGGTCCGCCTGGCGCGGCATATAACGGTTTGCGACTGGTTGAAGGCACTTAATGACGTCGTCGTCGGTGTTGAAACTACTCTTTGTTACATAATAGATTCGCTTTCAATTTGATCGACTTCTCCTACATTATTTCGGTTGATATCCGTATCTATCGTCGACTCTGACAGTGCCGCAGCTGAAACAACTATTGTGTCGATGCTGGATGTAAATCTGCCACTCGTGGACATATTATTTATTTGGTCAGGTAATCACGATGAAATCTGTTTATTGATAACTGTATTATAACTATCCCGTTGTATCACACCTTTACTGTTATTCAATAAAACTACCACTATTAAAGTGAATCCACGTGGTTACGACGCACTACGGAAACTATGGCACCGCTATTAATCACACCAATATTTAGCAAATATATGTAAATTTTAATTAATTGATCACGCGATTTTTTTTTCACATTCACTATGCATTCAGGATTTTTCGTTGCATAGATACCGTTGTAAGTTGTAACACGAGGTAATTTTACCGTTATGCAGTGATTTAGCTACGGAATGTTTATTTTTGCTATTAATTTCTGTACCGCGAAATTGATCACAATACCTCACAGGAGTCACCAATGTAGAGTTTAATAAAAAGTCTAACTTTATCTAATTATTTATTTAACTTAAATATTTAATTTTACAAGTATTTGGATTATTATATACGTCTGTATCGTTCCGCTTAATTTTGTAGACTAACTTTTCTTTTGGTCTTTTCAACCCTAAATAAATATAATTATTTTTGGTTGTACTGTCAAGGCGTGTATATTGTAAGTGCCACTACAACTGCTACAACTGACAATATGGTAGAACAGATGTCACTACAGAATTATGGAAAATCCTTAAATCGATGTATAAAGCTTAAAAAGTTCGACGTATTGGTGTATCCAAATGAAAAACAAAATACTTACCGATAAACAAGAACTATTTAATAATTAAGAAAAAATTATAAAACAAAAATTATTTAATTTTAAAAGATTTATAAAAAAAATGCCAATTTTGATTAATACATCAATAAATAAAATAAATAAATAAAAAAGAAACTCGATGACCAGAAAGTGGACGAATAATCACATATTTGATCAAAGGTTAAGAATTCAAGACACAATGAATTTTAGTTGTGGTGACCATAAATTTGAAGAAGTGATGGTTTTCCTGTACGGTATACCGTCCGTCCATTAAAACTAACTAGGTATGAATTGTCTGTGGATGTTGTACTTGGTCAGCCCAACGAAGGTTTGTTTACATACAATTAGATCATCGACAAAATTTATTGCGTTTAGATAATATCATCAACTCCAGGCAGTTGGATTTTCGAACAATTAAATACTCTCGAAAATCTCAAAAAGTCTTCGTACGCAAAATTACAGAAAATTACAGATACACAATGCTGATTTTGAAATTAATACGATTTAACGGCAAAAACATTGATTTAATATAAATTATTTTTTACAGAATTCCGTATACATTAATTAGTTAGTTGGTCAAATAATATGTGTATCTTGGTTCTGAAATCGATAGAATATGCTACCGAGTAATTGGCGCAGAACTTAAAGTTCCTGCTCAGGAGGTAAAGGGTTCGATCTAAAAAGGATTTTTATCTCTTGATGGCGATTTTTGACGATGATGAACATTACTAAGACCCCCTGTTCGAGAGCAGAATCCATAGGCCGAAACATCGTCGTTGCTAGAGGCCCTATCATGATTTCCACCGCGATCCAATTTTTACACGATTTCGAAAATTCTTTAAATAACTTTTTTGGTCGGATTTCGTTTAGGTGCATAAATTATATATTTTAAAACACTTTAACACTTACATTTAAACACTTTACACCTAAACACTTTTTAGGACTATCCCGATATAAAGTGTTTTATTTTAAAACACTTTATATCGGGATAGTCCTAAAATCTATTGACGAAAAATTTCTCGAATTTTTTATTTTATTTTGTTTTTCCATGTAATCTTTTATGTGGCCGAAGCTCACCTCTACTATTTCGTGGTTATTAAATGGTCCACTTTGTGCCGTTGCCAATCAACTCGAGGACGCACGAATACAAATTGACTTTGAATGTCCATCTGTACATTGTATTGCTCCAGCAAGCCTGTACAGACATGGACGATGGTTCGGCCCATGGATTCTGCACTCCAACAAGGATTTATAGTTGTGTTCATCGTCATCATCGATCGAAATCAAGTGATGAAAAATCCCTTTTTCAACACACATTTGGCACACATACTTATCTATATTGTTTTGAACCAAGAAGCTACTCGCTTTACGTTTTTGTAAGCGAAACTGTCATAAAATGTATTTCATTATTTGGCGCAAATGCTAAAAATTTTAGAATTCTGATTTGCAAGCTAAATATTTCGGATGTGCCATATTTAAAAACAAGATGACCTTGTTTGTTTATTTCTATGCAATCTGTTTTGGGGCCGAAGCTCACCCAACTCTTTCGCGGTTAATTAACGTCCTACTTTACGCCATTACTAGCCAAATCGAGGACGCGCGAATACAGGTTCGCGTTTCAAATATCCATCTGCACATTGCATTGCTCCAGCCAGCCTGTACTGGCATGGACGATGGTTCGGCCCATGAATTCTGCACTCCAACGGGGGGTCATAGTTGTGTTCATCGTCATCATCGATCGTAATCAAGTGATGAAAAATCCCTTTTGCAACCCTCCCCCGTTGGGATTCGAACCCGGTACCTCCCGTCCCAAACACCGCAGCTTTAACCACTGCGCCAATTGCTCGGTAAGATGACCTTTTTAAATTAATCCTTCAAATTATTTGACTTAAAACAAATAAACACCCGCGGGAATCTGTCGAGCGAAAGTAATGTTGAGCAGCGTTTTTTATATTTTTTTAAAATCAGAAATTATTGTGACTGGTGATAATTTAATATTTCTGTCCCAAGGAAGCTTAAAAAGTTTATAAAATAACAACTTTTTGTTTTGCTGCACATCAAACAAAAGATAAGGACAACCCACTCGTTTTCAATTTTTCCGTGTATTGTGAATAGCAGTCGCCTAATTACTGGCACTACGTGAAATGTCTCGTCCATTATTGAACAATCGGACCTAATTTGAAGGCTAAAGTTTGTTCCCAGAATAATTATCTTTTCGTTGTTGAACCACAGAAAAAAATGTATACATTATTTTCTGTGGTTGAACTCTGTCTCTTTCAATATGAATAATTCACCTGCATGAATAGTTATGATGTCTCCTAAAGTTTTTGGTTCAGTTAAGTGAATTTGTGCATTTTTTAAAGTAAATATCCCCTGAATTCTGTGGATGTTGAGAACTATTGAGTCTCTAATAATTACCGACGGAGTGGTTTCGGAATTTTTGGCAACGAATTTTAAGGTGGAATTTGCGTAAATATTATTAAATTATTATTATTTGCTAATATATTTTTTTTTATTAAAAAATATTAATATTTTAATTTATCTCGATACTCCTACCTGTCACTATAATTTCTCAACTAGACTGATTGCAAACAAATGCAATATAAGAACATTAAAATCGAACCCGGATTACACAATTTTTAAAAATAAACAGTAAAAGAGTTTGCATAAACTCATGTAAAAAGTACTATAAACTGTGACCTCGAAATTTCCAATAAATAATATAATTATGTAAAGCTATTTGCGGCGCCTTTCGATATTTTCAAATTCGATATATTGAAATTCGAAATTTTGGTTTCGGCATTTTGAGATATGCCCAACCCTACACTAAATTTAGAAGTTTCGTTAATTCGACGAAGAGTTTGGACTCGAATTGCGTTCTTTGGTAGGTCGTGATTTCAAGCAAAACACTGAATTGGGAAATGTAATTGTTTACGAATGTTTTGGCCATGGTCTGTTCTGACATATCGCAATATGCTTCGGCTCATCGAGTAAATCGGTCGACACAAGTTAAAAGATATGTATTTTCGTTGGACGGTGGAAGAGGTCCCACTATGTCCATGTGAATATGTTCAAATCGACCTGGTGGAATTTCGAATTGTTCTAAACACGCCTTTGTATGCCTTTGACCTTTGGCAGGCTAAACAAGACTGTGTCCAGTGGTTTATGTCCTTGTTTATACTAGGCCAGAAATATCGAGCAGTAATCAATTTACGAGTTGCGCGGATACCTGGATGTGAAATATTGTGTAAAGTTTTACAGATTGTACGACGGAAACAGACGGAACCAGCAAGTAAATTCTAAAGTTCTAAGTCTGCTTTTTTGCAACGACATTGTCTTTAAAGGCGTTCAAGTGAATTCAAAGAGGCCAAATGAGATTAAGATTACCGTTTTGTGAACGTCTTCAGTTGCGACGGGAATTAAATGATATGCTCTGACTAGATCTATTTTTGAGAAAATATTGTTTTAAAGACGAGTGGACGGAATACTCTTGAAATTTATGCACTTCGCTGTGCGAATTAAATTTGGATTTCAGTGTGCACTGTATAATTATTTAAATCTAAATAATTCAGACCGCTACAGATTTTTACCAACTAAATTCTAATTCGCAATTTCATTGGCCATTTAACTTAAATCCTTATTGACGATAGCTCTAGTTGCCATTATGTTTAATTAGGTATTCAATTCTTTCCTATTCCTCTATTCAAGTGTCATAATTTGTTTGGTCATATTACAAACCGCTCTCCAGCATACCAATAATTGTTGCGTTAAAACGTCTTGCGTCAAAGTTCCCTACGATTATATACCGTTATGTCATTGAGTAAAGCAAAACAGCTTTAATTTTGTTTTATTCAGGAGAGCCGTATAATCGTAGGTAACTGGCGAAAGTCGTTTTAAGGCAAGAAAAAAACGTTTTTGTCTGATTTGGTGTGTCACCAGCCTAACAGGACCCAATTGTAGTGATCTCGATTCTAAACGGATGGTGCAGCGATTTGTGATACGGAAGCTTTCGTTTGGTAGGCGCAGACGTTGCTTTCGATGACGATAGCAAACGTAAAGAACGTCAAAGTAGGGTACTAGTCCAGTAGTCATTTATAAAGGCCGTATATAAATATTCCAGTATTATAAATACTCAAGAATTTACTTTGATTCTTCGGCTTGATAATCTGGCTTACCAATTTGATTGTTTTTGAAGAATTTGAAATAAAATTTCTCAAATTTTTCTATTTTTAGCGCACTAGCTTTGGAGGAAGCGTCGAAAGAAAGTTTTGCCGATGAAGAAGGAAGTTTATCTGGATCAATGCTAAGTTTGGCGCATAGTAACAGTTCAACAAGTTTTCCAGCTGGTTCTCTGTAGCATAAAAATTATATAATAGGTACAATAGTAAGTCATCCTTTGTAAAATTGACTGAATTCATATTATTATCATTATAATATTATTATTATTATTATTTTTTAAATAAAATAAAATAAATAAAGATTATATATATATATATATATATATATATATATATATATATATATATATATATATATATATATATATATATATATTATATATATATATATATATATATATATATTTATATATATATATATATATATATATATATATATATATATATATATATATATATATATATATATATATATATATATATACATATATATATATATATATATATATATATATATATATATATATATATATATATACATATATAAGTAAATAAAATACATAAATAAAAGTTAAGTCTTAAAAATAATTTTTTTTTTTTAATTAAAATACATTTTAAAGATTAAAATCATTAATAACACAAAGACTTAAAAAAAAACTATAAATAATTAATAAAAATTACATTCACACCACGCATCTTAGATGGTTTAATTAAATAAAATAAAAATATTAGAAATATTTTGTTCTTTATAATAAAAAATTAAACAGAATAATAATAATAATAATTATTAAATAAAAATAAAATAAATAAAAATGCTTTAATTAAAACAAAAAAAAAAAAAAAAAAATAAATAAATAAAATTAATAAAAAATAAAGTGAGAAAAATAATATAAAATACTCAGCTCCCTCAGTAATAATAATAATAATAATAATAATTATAAATATTAATATAAACAAAATTATGATTAAATTAATTTATAATTGATGAAAAAAAATTAAATAAAATGACATTTTATCGCTTTGAAAATAGAATAAATTAAATTTTAAATAAATTAAAACGATTTTATAAAATTATTCGCCCCTCCACGATGTTTTTGGAGAGGCTTAAATATTCCGAACATTATCATGTTGATTTTTTGTTTATGTAAAATATAAAATTGACCTTTATTCATGTATGTAATGTGTATTGTGTGGGAAATAAGGACGATAAATTGAATAAGTTAATTAAATAGACGTTTGCTTTTCTCTTAATAGTACCAAAGAATAGAACTTCATTTTTTTAGTATTGATCTTAAACAGTTATACATTTTGAATATTTATTTAATTAAAATTTTATTATAATTTATTAGATTAAATATTTTTTCGAGAAACTGGATCGTTTTGATTTCATCAAATGATCAAATGACGAAAACTGCCAAATATTCATGACCCCATGCATACATGATAAATAGTAATTTAAATAAAAAACGATTTCAATTTTAGACAGCTTAAAATTGTTAGTTTATTTTTATTTTTTGTTTTATTATTTGCTGAGTATTTTAAATTTTCAAAATGTTAGAAAAATTTTGTCTGGTTAATGTAATCATTTTTATTTTGTGTTAATGTGTTTATACAATAAAATTAATTTAGAAATTTAAAGTTATGTTTAATTATTCCCATATTCATTCCCATCACAATCCCACTACACACATCACACGTGTTAAAACATTTAAAATGTTAAGATAAGATATAAAATAAAATAAAAAGTTTTTATAACAAATTTTATGTATAAAATATTAATTAAATAATGTGTATCATACATACTTCATAAATATATATATATTTAATTTACAGGGCCAATCCTAAACTCCAGGTTTTATAATTGTATATTATTTTGTATTTTGTTTTACATTCACATACATGAATTCAGTCAAATTTACTCAAATTCTCTCTGTAACAAATAATATTTAAATGATTTTTGTTTATTTATATGAAATAAAGAAATTAATTAAATTTAAATAAATAAAATAAAAAATGAAATTATGAAAATATATTCAACAAAAAAAAAATAAAAAATTATATATAAATATAAATGTATTAATTAAAAATGTAATCAAATTTTATAATGAAAATAGTTGACAATAGTTACAGATGCAAGATTTTATTTTTTGGAGCAATTATTTTTGGTATGGGTTGCTGAATAGTCAAATCTTAAAATTGTCTGAATAATTTTTTTTTCTATCATAATATACTCGTAATAATTAGACTGAAAAGTAAAACAATTAACTAGGGTTCTATCGTCGCCAAAATCGTCAAACATTTTAAGAAATCCTATCGTGTTCCAATTTATATATATTTTTGTTTACTTTTAATAAAAAAAACACAGCAACAAAAAAACTATTTAATTGCTATATTTGCTATATTCTATAAACAATATATTAAAATAAAATTTAATTTAATTAATTTCATTGTTATTTAATTTTTTTTTAAATTTATAAAAATATGTTAAATTGTCTGTCTACACCCCACATTTTATACGTAATTTTGTTGTTTGTTCTGTAGTCATTTGAAGTAATTTGAAGTCAGCAGCCAAAAATTATATCGTAATTTAAATATTGCTATATATATACAAACATAACAATTTTAATAGAATAAAATAAATTAATTAATTAAAAGAAAAAAAATTAAAATAATAAATTTAATTAATTCGTATTATTATTATGATGAATATATAATTCCATGCAAATACAAAAACAAAAAAAAAAAGAAAATAAATAAAATTATGTATAATAATTTAATTTAAATAGAAATAAACAAAATAATCAAACAATTTTTATTTATCAATTTGTTTTATAATGTTTATACAATGATCTTTTATTGTTTTTTTGATTATTTTGATTAAAGGTTTTATTGAAGATATAAGAAAAAGTGTAACATGCACTAATGATATTTTTCATAAATCCATTTGGATCGGTGATAGCGATGAGCACTACAAGAGAAGACAAAATATATAAATCGATATAGATACAGTTGCTGATTGGGCTGGAGGGTGAGGTGTATGAGAGAAATTTGGCCCAGAACCGATTGAAAAGAAACAAATATTTCTAAAGAAAATTGAGGACATAGCCAATAAAATTATTGTGGAAGTACTTGCTGAGAAAATCTGGGTTTCGCCAGACTCGTAAGGCTTAAGTCCAAAATCTTGGCACTGTATTAAAATTTAATTCATGATTAAAAACGAATGGTTTTGGTTTTCAGCAGTGGTCCATTGGGCAGCTCAAACCGATAATAGAACAAGCACCGCTACTGCTGTGCCCAACTTGGCTGCAGTAACAGTAAATTTTACAAAGGAAAACGACAATCCATTTTTGAGGGGTAACAAAATATTGAGATTTCTAACAATGAAAAAAGCCAATTCTATCAGGAAGACTTTTCCGTGTCTATCAAAAAAAGATAGTGAAGATAAAACTAGCTCAAACATAGAGAGTGAAAACATAAATCTATGCAAATCTAAAGACCCAAGAAGAAATTGTGTCAAAGCTAAATAACGAAGTTATCTTATTAAGGAAAGAAAATGAAGACTTGAAACGTATCTTTCAAGATGGTCGACATGTAAACAATAAGCATAGCTTCTTCGAATATCACACAGAAGAAAAAGAACTCGAACGAGAAATCTCCGAATAAGAAGTCCGAAGGTGGCAAAAAAACCTGGAGTAACAATAAACATGGAAGTTACTGACGAAGACGAACCACCAAGAGCAACAACTTGGGGGTATTGAAAAAAGGCATGCCCACAAAGAAAAGAAAATCAGAATCATTGCTAGAACATATTGGACAAGCAGCACCCAACACGAGTAATGATAAAACAATCAGCATAATGAAAAATAGAAGCAACCAAAAAATATTGAGCATAGAACCCAGACATCTTTATCGGGTAATGCAACAACTCAGTGTAATAAAGGTTCTAAACCAGAGAAGATAAATCAGCCACCACCTATTAATATAGACCAGTTTCAGTGGTATACTGATGAAGATGGCAATCTAGACCAATTAAGGTTATGGCTAGAGGGCTACACCATACCTGTGAAAGCAATGACATAATAGCTGAGTTACAGCATACAAGTTTAGATATTCAGGATGCTGTCAATATTATCAAAACAGACTACTGAAAGCGATAAAGGGAGTCGCAACCTGGTAAGAAGGGGACTATCCTTATGCTTACCTTTGGGAATAAAGAAAACATCCAAAAGGTATATAATATTCGGGCAATTCAAAACATGAGAGTCAGAATAGAGCTTACGAAGAAGTATACTTCAAAGGTAGTCCAATGTGAGTTACTCAAAAGTTCAATCCTTTGTAAATGATATACAGCAATCAGCCTGGGAAAGTACCCTAAAAATTAAATATAAAATAAATGGAAGCAACGACTCTAAAGAAATTAGAAAAGTCTTGGCAGAAAAAAGAAGCGCGACAAGAATATGGCAGCAAACTAGGGCTCCTCATTATAAAAATAAGTTAAATAAACTTACTCTATAGTTAAGAAGGGAAATTCAAAAGGTAAAAGATGAGTCAAACAATAATTGTCTAAAAAAACTAACTAATGATAGCATTACTGATTATTCACTTTGGAAGGCAACCAAAAAAATTAAAAGACCAACAATGCTGAATTCTCCAATAAGGATAGAAGGGGAAAAGGGCTTTAAATAACGAAGATAAAGTTGAAAGCGGAACACCTCGAAAAAATATTCTAACCACATGATGATCAAGCTTTAGCATCTCAAATAATATCGGTGGAATCTGAAAAAAAGTGAAGAAATTCTATTGACTTCACCAAAAAAAGTCATGCATGAGATAAAATACAATATGAATTCGAAAAAAGATCCTGGTTATGATCTTATCACTGCAGAAATTAAAAGAACTACCAAGGAAGGCTTTAGCTAAGCTCACTAATCTTATAAATGCAGCATTTAGAATCAAATTTGTGTCCAGTTTGTGGAAAAGTGCAGAAGTAATCATGATACCAATACCTGGAAAACCACCATACGAAACCTCGTCTTATAGGCCAATTTTGTTGTTGCCAGTTAAGTCTAAACTCTTTGAGAGACTACTGATTAAAAGATTAAATTTCGATAATTGAAAGTAATAACTTAATCCAAATCATCAGTTCGGAGTTCGTCGCCAACACAACAATACAACAAGTACACAGAATAATCAATGTAATTGAGAAAGCACTCGAAGAGAAAAAAGTCTGCTCTACGATATTTTTAAACGTTTCACAAGCTTTTGACAAAGTTTGGCATGAAGGTATTAACCATAAATTAGGAAAACTCTCACCAATGAAATTTGCTAAAATACTGGAATCATATTTGAAAAACAGACTTCAGTATTAAATTAGATGAAACTTAATCTGAATTGAAAGAAACAAAAACAGGTGTACCACAGGGCTGTGTGTTAGAGCCGATTTTATATTTACTATACACGAATTATCTATCTTAATTAGAAAACAGTGGCGACTTTTGCTGATAACAATATGATTCTAGCTGTTGAAAATAGCAACGAAGAAAACACAAAAATTACAATCAGCTATCTCTGAAGTACATAAATGGACTAAAAGATGGTGGATTAAGCAATAAATCAGTTCACATAAATTTTACCAACAAACGAATTAAACATATACCTATTTTAATAAATCGAGAAATAATACCGTATGCAAACACAGCTAAGTATCTAGGCATGACCCTCGAAGCTAAACTTAGATGAAAGGTACACGTCAAAAAGAAAAAAATAGCTAAAACTAAAAGATAGAAAGATGCATTAACTGATAGGCAGACACTTCTCTATCATCATACAATAAGCTGCTACTTTATAAGCAAATACTGAAACCAATATGGACTTATGGTATTGAACTTTGGGGTTGTACGAAACCCAGCAACGTCAATATCATACAAAGATTTAAGAACAGGGTGCTAAGGAACATCGTCGATGCACCATAGTACGTCAGGAATAGTGATCTACATAAAGACCTTAAAGTGGATCCTGTTTCAATTGAAATGAATAAGTAATTTTCTGATATCCCTTTTGTTACGTAAAAACCTATAAGCTCTGGTATTTTATTTGGATCCATATTCCATATGCCATTATGTGTTTATCCATATGCCATTGTGGTTTATCTCCGAAAATAGCTCCTTTCCATTGTTGGTTGTTTGTCTTGATCCCTAAAACGTATTTTTGACGTTAAAATCACCCCCAATAAGGAAATTGTTCCATTGTGGTTTAAAAACGAGATGTGTAGTCTTCTTTTATTTTGATTTCGCCGTAGAGTGCCACAATAGGTTTAGGAAATATTGTATTCGTTTGGTTATTTAGTTGATCATTGATAGTGGCCACTTGCATAATTACTTCTTCAAATTTTATGCCTACATGGAGTTTGATGTTTTTTTACAAATATAGTTTATCCTCCTCTTACTTTTCCGGCTGGATCGATGGCGTGATAACAACAATATCCACGTATTTTGGCAAATGGAGTATTACATTGTTAAATTTCACTTCATTAGGTAACACTAATGTCTATGATAGCATTTGTAAACCATTGTCAGCCTCGAATAAATAGTCAAGCTCTTAACTTCATTAAATTAAAGTCGTTCAAGTTGTTTCATTTTAGTGTACTATAATTATTAAATTATCAAACATCCAAAGATAGATTTGAACAGGTTATGGGCCCAGATCATGCCTATTTGTTTTGATAGTTTCTTATTGCAAAAAACGTTGGTATTTGAAACAAATATAAAAAAAAAAATTTTTTTTTTGTAAGAAGCCGATAATTTATGTCGTAAATATTTTTATAAAGTTTTGATGCCGCTATTATTAAAATAAAAACACATGTAGTATTGTCAAATACATTCGAGAACATTTTAGTGAACAGGTTTTGGTGCCGCTATATAAAAAAATGGGAAACAACGAAACAGGATCAACAACGTTTACACAAAAATTAAATGGCTTAAATTATATCATATGGAAACAGCAAATTCGGATGTATTTTAAAGGTCGTGATTTATTAGATAATTTAGATGGAAAGGTTCCTGATTCAAATGCAAATAAGAAAATAAAATCAAAGTATGAAAGAAATGATGGGAAATCAATGTTTGCTTTGATGCAATCAATTAATAGTCGACACGCAAATATGATTTTATCGTGTAAAACGGCTAAAAAAATTGTAAACGAATAATCTACAGCAATATATGAAAAGAATTCCGAAATACGTATTATGACTATATGAAGATTATTGTGCATGTAAAATGAAAGAGGAAGGGAAAATTATTGATTATCAAAAATAAACCGATTTGCTGATAAAATAGAACAACAAGGTGAACAATTGTCTGAAAAGCTGAAAATGGTTCGTATTATGTGAATTTTATCATCAAAATCCAATAATTTCAAAACTGCATGGTGCAATCCAAAGGATAGTCGGACATTAGATACATTAATGTCATCTTTATAACTTGATGAAGATAATTTCTACCGAAATCAAGAACAAGATGTGACATCAGCTGAACAGGTTGCGTTTGTTGCTGGGAAATCTCATAAAGTTAAATACAATAAGAAACCAAAATCAAAAGGAAACGCTGACGAATTAAAAAGGAAAACACGTTATCACACGTGTAATGAATTAGGCCATTGGTCCAGAGAATGTCCTAAAAAGAAGTCTTCTTCAAATGATAAAAATCATTGGTCTTAGAGAATGTCCTAAAAAGAAGTCTTCTTCAAATGATAAAAATAATGGGAAATTAAATAAAGAATTGGCATGGTGTAGTGAAGTCAAATCTACAAATGATATTGATAATAATTTTTGGTTTGCTGATTCTGGTGCATCAAGTCACATGACTTCTCGTTGTGATTGGTTTCATGAAATGCATATTTAATGGAAAGAAAATTGTTGAAGCTGGTGATGATCCTCAACTTGAAATTCGAGGTATTGGTGTAATATTGATTGAGTCCAGAGTTAATAATCAGTGGGAGCCAGTACGGCTAAAAAGTGTATTTTATGTTCCAGATTTGGGTAAAAATCTTTTGTCAACTGCTGCATTAACAGATAAAGATTTGAATGTTGTAATATACAAAGAAGGTATGAAAGTATTGAATAAAGATAATGAAGTTGTAGCAACAGGTGAACGAAACAATAAAAATCATCAGTTTCACTTTAACATTGGCATCGTCGTTTGGGACATATAAATATAGGGTCGATAAAGACAATGGCAGAAGACAATCAGATCAATGACATTGATCTGTCAAACAGTGACAAATTTTTCTGTGAAGAATGTCAACTCTGCAAAATGACACGATCAAGTCATAAAACTTTAATAAAACGACCACCAGTACGAAGTGAATTCCATTGGTTTCATTCCATTTTCCATTGGTCCACATAGATCAACCAGCACGTTGATCTATGTGGACCAATGGAAAATATTGGCATTGGTAGTTATCGTTTCTTTATGTTGATCAAAGATAAAGCAACGAGTTTTCGTTTTATATACTTATTAAATACGAAAGATAAACTTTTCGATCGTATGAATAATTCCAATATAACATATTTTCGTTTTGATAACGGTACAGAATATGTTAATAAAAAAATTAGAAGGTGGTTGTCAGAAAATGGGATCCAGATAGAAAATATTATTGCGTATACATCTGAACAAAATGGTAGAATTGAACGTGAAAATCGTACAATTGTTGAATGTGCTCGAACTATGTTAATTGAAAGTGAATTACCAAAGAGTTTATGGCCAGAGGTAGTTCGAACAGCTGCATATGTGTTAAATTGATCTACAAATAGCACATGTAATGGTAGTACACCATATGAAAAATGGTTCGATTATAAACCTTTCTTGGGGCATGTCAAAATATTTGATACTGAATGTTTCGTTAATATTCCGAAGCAACGACGCAAAAAATGGTATCCAAAGGTAGTAAAGGTACATTTAGTTGGATACGAACCCATCATCAAAAATTATCGGTTATTTGATCCAGTCAATCACAAAATATTTATTAGTTGTGATGTTCGATTCAATGAATTGGAATCGAAAGTTTGTGTTATGAAAGACATTGATGATAGTGTCATGAATACAAATAATGTTGATCCAGTCGTTAAAAAACATAAAGAAGGAAATTCTTTGGATGATAATGTTGTATCATCTGTCGACGACGATGCTGGATGTGGAACAAATCAACGTTACAAGTTACGTCAAGATGTAAAAGCACCAGAACGTTTAATTGTTCAATGGCTGCTGTCATTGAACCAAATACATATGATGAAGCTATGTCATCAAATGAGTGCAATGGACGACGAATTTAATTCTTTAGTTAAAAATAATGCCTGGAAATTAATTAAATCACCGGAAAATCAAAAGATAATTGACACTCGTTGGGTATTCAAAGTAAAATATAATACAAATGGTTCGGTCGATCGTTTTAAAGCTCAAAAAAACAGCTTAAACAGGAGATGCTGGAATCAAACATTTTCATCTTTTATCCGTGATTTTGATTTTAAAGTCTGTGAATCGATCAGTGTGTATTTGTAAGGATTAAAAAATAATAAAAGTGTTATCATTGCTATCTATGTTGATGATGGACTAAATTTGGTGATTTCATGTTTAAAATAATATTTTGAGGTAAAAGATTTTGATGCTAAATGTTTGTTGGGGTTTCAAATTGAACGATCGTCACAAGGTTCAATTCATTTTCATCAGGAAACATATATTAAAAAAATCTTAAATCGGTTCAATATGATTGAATGTAAAGCTGTATGTACACCAGCAGATCACAATCAAAAATTGGGTGATTTTGCCGAACAAGAAAGAAATACAACTTTTCCATATCGTGAAGCAGTTGGAAGTCTTACATGTATCTATCAGTTGGGATCACACCAGATATTAGTTACGCCATGGGAGTTGTTAGCCTCTATCTGGATAAACCAAGTAAAGCTCATGTAGAAGCTGTAAAGAGAATTTTTAGATACATCAAAGGCACACCAAAAACAGGTATTTTATACAAAGAAAAAGATAATTTTGATTTAAAAGAATTGATTTGGGTTACAAATCTTGTTGCTGAATTAAAAATGAATCAATCGTTTACGGTCAAATTTTACATGGACAATCAGTGCGCAAAACACATCGATGTTCAATATTATTTCATTCGTGAAATATTTCAGGAAGATAAATTTGAACTGGAGTATATAAACACAGAGGAATAAGTTGCCGATATGCTTACCAAAGCATTGATTGGAAAACGACATAAATATTTATGCAATTTGATGGGTTTGAATGATTGTTTTTTTTTAGCCAATGCTTAAAGTAAAGTATCGTAAATTTAAATTATAACAATGAGTGGGTATGTTGAAATTACATTGTTAAATTTAACTTCATTAGGTAACACTAATATCTATGATAGTATTTGTAAACCAATGTCAGTCTCGAAAAAATAGTCAAGCTCTTAACTTCATTAAATTAAAGTCGGTTGTTTCATTTTAGGGTACTATAATTATTAAATTATCAAACATATTTTAAGTTCTGGAATATTGTATATGCCAATAATAGTGGCATCGCATTTTCTTAGGTTTATCTGGTTGTTTAATTTCGTCGAGTGTTTTTCGTTTTGTTCCAATTGGTGCGTTCAACACTGTGCGAACGTTTTGTTAAGACTCACCATTTTTCGGAGACGACTCCGAATTCGTTTTCTTGCTTTTCCTTTACTTCTTTCCAATCTCTTACTTGTTCTTTTTTAGTAGTATAAAACTTTCAATTTTATCTTCCGCATTGCTAGTCTGACGGGGTTTCCTAGATTTCTTAGCTTGCAAACCAATTTTTTAAATTTTCGGTTTCTTGTTTAGCAGCACAATTTCATTGTTAGTTGAAGACGTTGGTGATCTGGTAAGCTTAGAGCTTCTTGAAAATGAATTAACATCAATCAATAGTTGACCCACCAAGAATTCTTTGGGCAAAGCTGCGAAGAAGATGGATTTGTCAGCAAGCTGATTTACCACCTGGAGTATAACTTCATGGAGATCTTCACCTTCTAGGTTCTCGGTGGATGGATAGCTTGCCGTGTCTCGGTTGCCAGAGCCTCGTTAGTTAAATCAGAGTACACCGTGTGTTCGGAGCACAGTGTTCAGGTGAGGTTGACATTTGAACTAGTTTTTTTTTCTATTTTACCCTCTATCTCTTACGCTTCATATAGAAGCATGTTTGCAAATTCTATCTACGGGATGCCAATAGTAGAAAACTTTTAAACTATCGCTATAAAAGAGAATTCAATACTGTTAAAGTGTGCATTTTCGAATATACAGAGTATGTATATTGGAAAACTGCTAGTTTTCACATTTTAGGATGCAGAAATGGGTCCGCTTTATATCCCAAACGATCAAATTGTTCATCAATGAATTGAACCAAATACTTCTAAGCCAAGCAATGCAAAATAGAATTTATATTGTACGCAAGATCAATTAAAGGCAATGTAATCGTTGTTGATTCATAAGATGATATGCTGTCTCCATTCCAGGGCTAAATCACATAGCGATGATATAAAAACTACGTAATATATAAAATAGTTCATCAACAATAGATCTGATTAAAACCTGTTTAGTCGTTTAGTTTCTTGTTTATTAAAAACAAAAAAAAAAAAAGGAAAACGCAAATAACGTATCAAAACATTGTAGATATTTCCTATTTGAAATAGAAAAAAAAACCTAATCTTTTTGACGGAATCATTAATATTATGGCAGATTAAATCATCTCGTACGTTTGATGTGATTAGAAAACTCTCAAATTCAATGTTTTGACATGTACTGTAAATTTCCAATTAGTTATTAGATTATAAAGTAAAAGGCCATGCATAAGGCCAATATTACAGTAGCACATATACAAGTATTTTAAATCGTATATGCGTTTGATTATGATTTATACGTCAGCACATTTATAGGTGCTCTTAGGAGACTAGAAATTACCTAGTCCTAAATCTTCACGTGCACGGTTCTTATTTGCCACATTTATTTACTTTATTACTCCACCAAAAGGTTTTTGATCCACTATAAATCTCATCGTTTCAACAAAAAAATAATAAGAAAATATCTCAATCAATGCAAAAAAAAAAAAAATAGTTCACTAATGTCAGTAATAATAAAACTATTTTGGTATCAATCTAATTTCGAAAAACTTTTGTCGATTTCATTAAGTATAGAAAATTAACATAAAAGTGTTGTGCCTCAAGATGAGAGTAGTTTGCTGTTTTGTAATTATTGCAACAATTTTGTTCGCTGCCATTGAAATTTTAAATGCGGTAAGAAATACGTTGAACGAAAAATATTCGTTATAAAAAATTTAAAAAGAAAAGTGTCGTGATCATATTTCGTTTAAAAACAATAAATGTGTACGTAAATCGAATGTGTCCAACGAACCACAATGCACAATAGAAATATTTATATGCCCGTGGCAAAATTATGTCTAAAACTAAAAGTTGGTTGAATTTTGTTTGAGTGAAAATTGATTTTTCGTACTTTCACTCAAATGTATAATCTAACATAATGCGTCAGCGAGTTTAATTTCAAATCGGGTTTTATAAGTTTTTACAATCAGACCCCAACGCTTTCGATCCTAACTTAAATCTAACCGAGCCAGTCGATGCTGACAGTCGTTTTACTTCATGAACGTGGTTAGACGTTTAATCAAGTTCCTTATTTTGTGATTAAAGATCTCGTACTTATCTATCAGAGTTCATCACTCTAATAGAGGTCTACTCGTTCTTCAACTTTATATTACGGTAATTGCAAAGTATTTAGATTTTTAAATTTATCAAATGCGTGAACTTCTGCGTCTTCGATTCTAAAATCTATGATCATATATTTAGTTTTAGACTCATTGATTTTGAGACCAGCCGTTGTAAGTTAAAATCTCGCTTAAAATCCAGGAGCACCACGATAAATATTGTAATTTTTGGAAAGAAACATCCGCGGCGAGAAAACTCAATCAGTGGCTGATCGATTTGTCAGAAATCCTGTTTTTAATCAAATAAGGTCAAAAATACAGATGCACCAAATCTCCAAACCATTTTTGACATTGATTTACTCCACTGGCAAATGATACTGTTGTGGTTATATACAGACCGTTTGTAATTTTATGGGTCAACTGAATGCCACATTTCAAAACATGAGTCAAATTTCAACGCAAATTTTAGCATGTGGGACTCGTTTACAATCATTTACGATTGCTAATAAGTATACTATTTTCTCGCTAATCTCGGTTGCAACAATTGATTGGGAAGATGAACCTACCTTATACATAAGTCGATTTGAAATTTGGCCATATCGATTCTGCAACTGCAAACTTATAAAAGGTCAAAGTTGTTTTCTTGCAAGTTCAATGCACGTTAAATTTACACAATATCACAAATATTTTCGAAACTAATCCGAATATCATTCGATAATCCAATTTTTTTTTTAATTTCAGCATCCATTAAAATCGAGTGACCAAACTGGATTTATCGATTACATGTACGACGATCAATCCGACATTGTAGAATATGATCAATCCATTAACTATGATGATAACGACGATATCGATGATAAAATCATTAAAGCCAATATACGTGACATTCTCGAACAAAATAAGCTTGAAACAGATTTAAAAAATTATAAAAGGACTCGGCATCACGATCGAAAAAAGGGATCACCAGATTATTTAAACGACAATCCGTATACGAGTGTGCATTACGTGTATCACGATGATGTAAAGGATAATAATAGCGCAGATGATGTTGAAACGGACGAACATGTTAAAAAATTATTTCATGCTATCGAAAATAATGAACTTTTGGAATTGTATGTGGAATGTGCTAAGTTTTCGAAACTAAAAGATCAATACTATCATAATCGTGGACAAAATGAGAAGAACCGTTTTAATCGACAAGTTTTTCATGAAATTGAAAATTTTTGTGAATTCATAAAGACGGATGGTGATGATTTTATTATTTAGGAATTTTTATCTTTGGCTTATATAAGTTAAATTGTAGAATTGGTTATTAAATTGGCCATTACATAATTGGATAGTTTGGTTTTATTTTATGCATGGACTTAGACCACAAATTGTTATTTAAATAGATAAGAATGCTACCAGTCACTTCCCGAATTAATTTCTAAGTGTTAATGTCTCATCGTCAAAAGAGGGCAGATCAATATTTTGTATAAATTATGCTTATCATCACTTGCGGCATATTATATCCTTACAAACTTATATATCCTTGTTGAATATCAGATTTGACTGTACAACTTTTAAGTCTCCTTTGTGAAGAGAAATCGGCCAAGGCCACGCATTCTCTGTCTGCCGTACCTTTACTAAAGGTGTTGATTTCAGTTCATTTTCTAAGCATGATTCGGCAGACTGTGTCTAGTGCGGTACAATATTTGGTTCTACTAAACTTACCAGTATTCAGTTTTGACTACCAAGCTGGGCTGACAAGGTTCTGTCATTTCCGTGCGTTAGTTTAATGAAGATCGCATTGCCGATCTAACACTTTATACCTCGATCCATGATGGGTGTTGAAAAGCTCCTCCATTTTCATATTTCGTTCGCCAGTGGGGATCGGTGGGGCTTAAACAAGTTCAAGTAGGAGCGCATCTCTCGGCCGGTCATTAGTTGGAATGGTGACTTATTCCCGAGTGTCGTGGCAATGGTGTGTATCGGTAGCACACTGCGTAAAATCTCAGTTTTGAGCAGACCGACGAAACGATCTGTTGTGACATCTGTTGTGATATTATGTGTCATGAACGTACCCGTCAACTCAGGTCAAATGTTATGTTATACTACACAATTGTAATTGTTACTAGTACTGAATAAAGCATTATAAAATCAAACCTCTATCTTGTACCATTACGGTACATGGTGTCAGAAGTGGGATTAAATAAAAAATAATAATATAAGCGACTAACAACTATTAAAATAGTAAAAAAGTAAAAATAAAAGTATATAGGATAAAATATATACATATATATAAAAAAAAAATCGCAGCCAACAAAAAGTGAAAAATAAATGGTATAAAAAAAAGATGCAGTAATAGACGCCATAAAAGACGTCATTTTTTTGGAAAGTTCATTTACTGGTACTTACATTATTAAATATACCAAAATAGTGCGTACAAATAAAAAGCGACGTTGTTGACTCGCGTAATATCAAAAAAAAAAAAAAAAAAAATGCAAAATGTACGATGGTCTCAGACCACCAAAACCATTGTCATGTGCGGGATGCATGCAACAATTGGTTGCACTGGCCACGGTCGTTTAAATTCTATGCAACAGCCACGGAATTTCGAAAAAAAGGATTGGTATCAATAGGAAAGAAAGAGGTAAAGATCCAGGCGACAATATTCATGACGTCAAAATTATAAAATTTTTGGTTCAACCAAAATTAAATTTAAAGAATGAACGTTTTGTTTTTCATAATATGTCACAATCGGTCGGAGAAAAATTTGAAGATTTTTTGACCAAAATTAGATTACAATTTTTAAAGTGTAATTATGATGAAATAACGGTAGATGATATTTTGAAAGATAGGTTAATTTTAGACATATGTAAAGATGACATTCGTGAAAAATTAATAAATGATGACACCTAATACGGGATCAAGTAAAAAATGAAAGAAAATAAAAAAAATTACGAAGCCTACTCCAGCAGTATCGCCAATGGTCGTAGTAAGACAAGACAAAATAATAGGACTAGAATTTGCTTGGATCCTTCAAACGTGAATAAAAACATTCTCAGGAGACATAAATCAAAAATTTTTACGTTGTTGGATTGTAAAAAAGGATTTTGGCATGGAAGGGTTACGGAAAGAACGCAAAAATATCTAGCATTCGCTATACCATGGGGCAGATACACATGTCTGAGAATGCCATTCGGGCTTGAGTGATAACCTATCACTCAACAATTAGTACTAGATTTATCTTTTCAAATAGTCGGATCAGATTTGTTTACGTTCAATTCAGAAAGTTATTTGTTGATTGTGGATAGCTACTCTGGGTTTATAGACTTTTAGAGGCTTAACGACACACATTCAATACAAATAATAAATCAGTTACAAAAGTTTATCTAGCATAGCAAAACTGGCGAAACACACCATGCAGTGATGAATTAGGATCACTTAATTTACGGTTATTTAGAAGACGTACTAAAAGTAAACTACTAATTAAGAGAGATCAATTAAAACCGATAATGAAAGTTCAGGAAAATTTACAAAAGTTAAGGGGCAAACAAAAACAATATGCAGATCGAGGAGCAAAAGTTACAATACCGTTGAACATAAATGACCAAGTCAGGTTACAAGTTGGACCGAGAGAATGGACAGCAGGGATGGTTGTTTCAAACGCAGAAGCACCAAAATCGGTATATGTGAAAACAAACTATGACAAGACACTATAAGAAGAAATACTTACCATTTGGCCAAGACATCTGCACATTTGCATCCTAAAAGAAAATCTTTCATTCCAAATGAATATACATCCGAAAGGCAGGAATTAGTTGGTGCAGCAGAGTGTTCACGGCATGTGCCGGAGGACACGTCACATGAAACAGTTAATAATAATAATGCTATCAAAACTTCATGTTTTGGTAGATAAATAAAACCGATACAAAAACTCAATTTATAAAATAGTAATAAAAAAATAATAATTTGTAAACGTTTAAGTTTTGAAACGGAGTCATATTAATAAAAAAAAAACAGCAAATAAGAATATTGAGTAGGTGAAACCGCTTCAAAACAGAAACGGAGGAATGTGATATGACACATTATGTGTCATAAACGCACCCGTTTACTCAGGTCAAATGTTATGTTATACTACACAATTGTAATTGTTACTACTACTGAATAAAGCATTATAAAATCAAACCTATATCTTGTACGATTACGTTACCAATACCATTACCATAATATAAATACACATAGTACTACTATGGTATGTTAGCCCATTGACGTGCTAGATGTCGCTACTGGTATCGTTTTATACTAATCAAAATATTTGTATATGTGTAATCGCCTTAACGTCATATATTTATACTAAATGTTGACATTATTCTATCGACCCGACATCTGGAACATCAATGGGTAAACTGTTTTTTTCTTAAGATGGTGGTACAGCTATGTGTATTTATACTATGCCATTACCCATTTGACTGTGGACGGTAAGGTGTGGACGCCAGATGCTCAATACCATTCGCTTTACAGAAACTATTGAACTCATGGCCATGATTGCATTAGTAATCAGCCAGAGTTGAGGATATTATGTTCAGTCAGTTGTGGCATTGGCGTACAGTCTCCACGATTTCTCCGTCGATACCTGGCCAGAAAAACTTGTTTCGCGTGAGCAACTTCATTTGAGTGGCGTCAGGGTGATCATCGTGTGGTTTGTCTATCGGCTGCTTAGTGAATTTGGCTGGAATGATGATTCGGTCACCAAGGAATATACATTCTTGCTTCAACGACAACTCTAACTAGCGGTGGAAGAATTGTGCTATACCGTTGAGTCGGAAACTGGCTTCTGCTGACGAGGGCAGCTATCGGTGACTTAGTGGGTGACATAACGGGCACGTCACTTTCTTCAGTGCAATTTTTAATGTTGAAAAAATTGAAAGGCACCGACTTGTCGTTGTCAACTACGAAATAGTAATGACCCCTCTGACGGAAGCTACGTACATAATATGAGTTATTCTGCTCGCACAGTGGCCCAATAAACACGACTTTAAAAATTTGACAATTTTTCCTTTTGTACCTTTATAGTAAACCCGCCGTGCAAAGAAAATCTGGTTGTTTTAAATGTTATGTCCGGTTTACTATAAAAAAAATATGATCGATCAAAGTAAATAAACGATCGTGTAATCTGATGTTCACAACATAAACGATCGTGTACATAAGGCGTGTTTAAATTTCAAGCAAGCTAATGAATCCTTCAAGTGGGAGTCAAGGAGATGTTTGTTGTCTATACTATTGAATCACATGTTGCAAATTCAACATGTCGTAGCTATTGTAGCTATGATTATTGCAACTGGAATATGACTCCCGAGATAGAATACAGCTGGTCTTCCTTTGGTTATCTAGAACTATACAATAATACTCCATTGTATCAACTTCCGCCTCCACTTAAAAACTCCAATAAAGTTAGACCGTTATGTAGGTGCTACACCAATTTTATGGTTATACAAATCACAAAAAATAAAAAAAATTACCATTGATAAGATCACGACCAAACTATTTGCAATAACATATAATTATCTAATAATAAATAGCGTAAGCTACACTTATCATCTCCAACACTGCAATTTTCAAATTACTTCGCTGAGCCATTGATAAATGATATCAATTACACAAATTGTATGTAATCTCATCGTAGTGTGGCATCAGTCGTGGTAACGAAATATTATAGGGAGGTGTTTGGTCGTGACGTTTGTGTATAGGTACGCGGATTATGATAGTTTTTTTCATAATTAATTACAGTAATCAAAAAGGGGCTTTATACAAAAAAAAAAAAAAAACACTTGACTCTCTGGGAACTCACCTTGGTTTTACTCATTCCAGTCGTGTATTGTGAATGATAAACGAACACCACAACACTTTTTCATACTCGACTAAATAGTTACACTACACTAAATAGTTTTGGTACATTCCAGCTTTGAAAATCTTTATATAAGTAGCAAAAATCTAAAATTTCTAGTTCATTACAATTCGAAGTGTACGGCGAGATGGTTATAAATTTATTAGTGCTCAAGTTCATCTTGTTTGGTTTCTTAGTTTTGGCGGGCAATACAACCCGAACTAAAACTAGAACCATTCGTGATACAAGTGAAAATGATCAAACGGATCAGTATAATGATGAAAGTTCGGCGGATCAATCGAATTATGATCAAAATCAAAATGATAACGATCAAGATGAACCAAGCGATTTAGTGCCAATGGACAGTAGTCCGGAAAGTGAAACACAGAAACAATATATGCCAATGCCACAAGGGATGAGACCGATGCAAATGAAACCGTTTATGCCTGTGTCGCAAATGGGTGGGCAAAGAAGTACACAACAAGGTCGTGTTGGTGGTGGTAGTGGCGGTGGTGGTGGTCAACAAGGTGGTGGTGGATCTCGTAATAGAATTGGTGGATCACCACAAGGTGGTTCACAAAGAGGATCTGGTGGCAGTCAACGACAGCAAGGTGGATATGGTGGTATCGGTGGATCATCGAGAAATCAACAAGGTGGATATGGTGGACAAGGTGGATATGGTGGACAAGGTGGTTATGGTGGACAAAACGGTGGTGGGGGATATCAATCAGGTAGTAATGGAAATCAGCAAGGTACTGGTTATCCAAACAGAAATCAACAAGGTGGATATCCAGGTGGGAATCAAAACGGCGGATATCCGGGGGGAAATCAAAATGGCGGATATCCAAATTTGAATGGAAATGGACAAGGTGGAAACGGAATGAATAATCAACAAGGAGCGGGATATCCCAGTGTTAATCAAAATGGAGGATATCCGAGTGGCAATCGAAATGGTGGAAACGGTGGAGTAGGTGGATCTCAAAATGGAGGTCAACAAGGCTCAGGCGGCAACCAGCAAGGTGGATATCCAGGTGGCAATCAACAAGGCGGTGGATTACTGGGTGGAAACCAACAAGGTGGCTATCCAGGTGGAAATCAACAGGGCGGTGGATATCCTGGTGGAAACCAACAAGGTGGATATCCAGGTGGAAGTCAACAAGGTGGGAATCCTGGTGGAAACCAACAAGGTGGATATCCAGGTGGAAATCTTAATCAACAAGGTGGGGGATATCCAGGTGGAAACCAACAAGGTGGATATCCAGGTGGTGGTAATTCGGGTGGAAATCCAATAAACGGAGGTCAGCAAGGAGGACCTCAATCAGGTGGTTTGGGAGGAAATCCCAATTCTGGACAAGGAAGGCCATCTGATGGCCTGAATGGTGGTCTGCAAGGTGGGCTATCCGGAAGCAATCAACCTGGTTTAAATATGGGAGGAAGCCAACAAGGAGGTAGTATGGGTGGAAACCGACCGATTGGAGGTAATACAGGTGGATCCGGTGGACTAGGAGGAGGTCTACAAGGAGGTCTCTCTAATGGTAATCAACATTTAGGTGGAGGAAATGAAGGCAATTTACCAGGTGCTTCTGGTGGTGTTTCTGGTGGTGGTGGTGGTGCTGGTGGTGGTGGTGGTGGTGGTGGTGGTGGTGGAGACCGACATGCTGGACTTGGAGGAGGTGGTCAAGGAGGAACTGGAATAAGTGGATCAGGAGGCCTCGGTAGTGGTGGCCGGGAAGGAGGAGGCCGACTTGGTGGCACAGGTGGAGGAGAAGGTGGAATAGGAATGCATGGAGGATTGAGTGGGATAGGCTCTAAAGGTGAACTTGATGGATCTCGCCACGGCATAGGTGGCGCAACCGGTGGCCTCGGTGCTGGTGGTGGTGGTGGTGGTGGTGGTGGTGGTGGTGGTGGTGGTGGTGGTGGTGGAGAACGACATGCTGGACTTGGAGGAGGTGGTCAAGGAGGAACTGGAATAAGCGGATCAGGAGGCCTCGGTAGTGGTGGCCGGGAAGGAGGAGGCCGACTAGGTGGCACAGGTGGAGGAGAAGGTGGAATAGGAATGCATGGAGGATTGAGTGGGATAGGCTCTAAAGGTGAACTTGATGGATCTCGCCACGGCATAGGTGGCGCAACCGGTGGCCTCAGTGGTATGACCGGAGGTCTAGGTGGTGTGAACGGCGTTGGTGGTGGAGCTGGAGGTGAAATCGGAGGTAAAGTTGGAAGTGGTTTAGGAGGAGGTTTAACTGGTGTGGGAGGACGTGGTTTACAAGCGGGCCTTGGATTAGAAGCAGATAGCATGGGTAAAGGTTTTGGTGGAGGCTTAGGATTAGCTGGAGCTGGAGGAGGTGGTGATCTTAAATCTGGCATTGGCTTAAAAGGTGGTTCAGGTATTGGTGGGAGTGCGGGTGGAGTTGGTTTGGGAATGAACTTACCACGAGTCGGTGGACGTGATGGTGAACATAGTGGTGGTAGCGGTGAAAGAGGTCCAATCGGAAGAATAGCTGGAGCATTAGGTGGAAACCGAAAGGGAGAAGCTGACTTTGCACCAATGAATAATTATAATCCATCAGCAAATTTTGTTCCACAAAATCCAACTAACGGCTTTCCAGGTGGTGGATTTGGGCGACCCAGGATCCAAGGAGGTGGCGCACCCCAGTTCAATAATCCAGGAAGAGGTTCGCCTTATGGAAATAATCCATATATTGGAAGGGGGACACCATTTGGTAATCGCATGCGTCAACCTAATCCACGACCATATAATCCACGTTTTGGATTTGCTCCTCAATTTACCGGAAATAATATGCCATTTGAATACGCAGTTTAGAATATATGTACATTTAATCGATATTATTGTTAAATAAAAGTTTTTAATTTATACATTTTTAACAAAATAAATGGCTATATGTTAGATTACATTTCTGCCAGTGCTGACGGTTCGCAGACCTAAGGCGTTCTTAAATTGTTGGTTTAATTTCAGTATTTGGGCCTCTAACCATTTACCGAAAACATTTAAAATGATTTCTGGTACTCCAAAATTTTTGTATAACCATCTTTATAGTTCCGCGAATACACAGGTTTTTCACCAGGTCTAAATCTTCTTTTGTTGGGTATACTTATGTCACTCTGCTTTCTTTTGTATTGGACTCTATTTCAAACATTCTGATACATTTTTTTCATGGGATTGATTATTTTCTTTGCGGTGCCCATTTCATAAAGTGCTTTCTAGATTCAGCTTCGAATTATCGAATCGGATGCGCGTCCGATGTCCACGAAGAGCAAGAATAACGGTGATTACGATCCATTGGATTATTCGATGAGTATGATCCGGGTAACGCAAATGTGTTAGCTATTTCAATAAATCTGAATGTGTCATGACAAAGTTTTTGTTGGGTGCGCTACTTCCTGATGACATTGTGCTGTGACGATTGACACAGAAGCGTACAAAGTAACAGCGCTTCGATATACGATATCAAGAATTTGCGACGCAGAGCGATTCAATAATGATGAAACTACGGACGCAATAACTTCAATGAAATTCAAACGGGTAAAGTACCTAGCCTTCTGAACGCCTGTAAGTTGGTGATCACTGTACATCTGTCATCTAATTACTCTCACATCTCGTAAAGAGAATATGCACTCCTTATTAACTAGTTCTTGCTTTTTGTTCTACCCTCTGGTAATATCCAATATATCTGTTTGATATTGTGTTGATATTTAGTCAGCACTGATCGATATTTAAGCAACACGCTTTTGCTATGGAGGTTGGCAACTTAGATCGATAGAGCACTTCGCCATCTAGAGCTATGTTAGGACTCGATCAATTATATTATGTAATATTAATATGTATTAAGAAATTGTAATAAATTGGCAAACGGTAAATTTAAAATTTTAGTACACTTTCGTCAATCAACAAAATAAATGGTATAAAAATCATAAATAAAAAAAATGTTTTATTCTGCTTTTTACTTCAGTTGGCAGCATTTTGTTATTTTCATTTCTTTCGCATTTTTTCACAATTAGAAATCCAACTGTCAAATATACCAAGTTTTAGGTTAAAATCGAACACAAATACTGTCGAGAAGGAAGAAATATTTTTAAAAATTCTATTTTTTAATTATAATTAAAATATTTTCAATTTATTAATTTAAAATAAATAATAAATTTTACATTTTATATAATTAATTGATTGTGATAGAAACAGACTTAATATTATTATAGAGCATTTAAAATGGAAGATAAAGACGAAGTAAGTTTTTTTTTTTGATTTTTCGTTTGAGTGTTTTGATTACGTGTTTTTGATGTCATATTTATGGGAATTTATTGTGTACAACAATCATTAATTTGTAATCTAGACTGGCCATTGTATGACTAATGCCAGTTTTAAGTTTGGTCATTATTGATGATGGCCTTAGTTTAGTAAATAGTTTCGCTTGGATTAAAGCATTTTTTTGACCTTGAAAACTAAATGTACAGATTGTACATATTTTGAGTAAATTATCTATTCAAAAATTATTTGTATTGTAATTTACACGCTTATAGATTTAACTACTATATTTTACTTTCGTTTTATTAATTACAGAATCAATTTGTTGTTGATGATGTTAGTAAAATAATTAAAGAGGCGATTGAAACTACAATTGGGGGGAATGCGTATCAACATGATAAAGTAAATAATTGGACTGGGCAAGTAGTTGAAACGTGTTTAGCCGTTTTAACGAAACTGCAAAAGCCTTATAAATATATTGGTAAGTGGTGTATTTTATTATTCGATTATTGATTGAGCATCGTAGTATTTATATAATGCGCCCCCTCAAAAAAATTCGTTACTGGAGTTATATTTATAGACGTGTTGCTTTGATCGATCAACAATTCGTTAATGTAATTTGTACAAATTCGTAGAAAAAACAAATGTTTTGAATTTGAAGTATAAATCATCGTAGTGCGTTTATATTTATGGGGCCTTACATTACACCATTTGAATTCAACTAATAATGGCTTGAAGCGTTAGGTTCATACTAACTAACGCTTCCTTGGATACATGATAATATTATTACTGTCTTGCTCAAGCATTTATCTTAGAAATTAAAATGGGGTAATATTCTATCAAACCACTTGAGACAGGTTTCACTCGGTTTGCAGTATTATAAGTAATGATCAAACTCGTTCTTTTATACTTTAATTCGTAGTTTTGTTAGGAGGTTTACGATCGACATATACCACTTCAAAAAAGGCGACGAATATGTTATTGTAGTCTGACTAGTTGTTGGGCAAGTTTAACTGGTCTAACTCTCAGAGTGCATAGTTTAAAGATTAGTATTTACAGGCCATGCCTCTGTGGTCGGGAAGCACCTGCATGTCTTGTAAAGTATTTTTACACGAGTATTACATCCTTTGAAAACAATCACAGTGTCCTTTGCTTGTCGTAGAAGTGGACTAAACGGAGCATTGTTAAAAAAATCAATAAAGAACTGGATACCGCCAAAATATGAGAGGGGTCTTCTCGTTTACCGATACGCGGTAGAGGATAGGCACGTGTAACATGCAGTCGATGAGAAAGTCAAGTGCGCTTGATGGCACTATATTAGCCAAATTTTGCTCTTCAGAAATACTCGATGGCCAAAACGTGTAGTCTATTTCTCCCAAGGTTATACGTTGCTTTCATTGGAGAAGCAACCTCAAAGATAAAGACATGTTCAACCTGTGTCATATACTGTAGATGAAAGTTGTCAAATACAGATAGCAGAAATGTGCACAGAGAACCAATCCTACGAGAAATTCAAACTGGCCATGCAGATACTATTAGGAAATCGTTCTTCTAGAGTTGACTCCATATGGAAGGAATACTTTGTGGTTCTATCTTTTCGACCGTATTCGATTAGTATGGCACAGCGAAGTTATGCTCGATAAATGAGAAGTGGCTGCATTATTCCCTATTCTTAAAAAAGGAGATCGTTTAAAATGCGAAAACTATCGTGGCTTAGTTCTCTTTTGCACATCATACAAATTACTGTCTTACATAGTATTGTAGAGAATCACTCCGCTGGTGGAAGAAATTGTAGATTGCCAAGGAGGATTTCGTCCTACACATTCTCGTACATCTCGTAACGTCCATCTGGTGTTCTTGGCATTCCATCAAGCCTATGACTGAATCTATTGGGACGGCTTATGGTTTGTTTTGCAATGTCTGGGAATAATTGGAAAATATGTGCTTTTATGTAAAATTACAGTAATGCAGTCACGCTGCTGTGTCAAAGTTGAGAACAATCTATCAAAAAAATTTTATAGTTAGCTGTGGTGTACTGCAAGGAGATGCTGAATTCTTGATACTCTTTAATCACATTTTAGAATTTTTTTTCCATGGAAGCAAAATACACGTTTGATAGAGTAACAAGTTTCACGTTTGATAGAGTAACGGGTCCTTTAATTGTGCTTTGTATGCCTTACGTCCTTGGTTAAAGTCAAAATACCGTGCAAATGCCGACAAGCTGAAGTTGTACAAGATGTTGATCCGACGCTTTGTCATGTATGGGTGTGAGAGTAGACCCTGACGGATGAGTATTACATTCGAGAAAAGATTGAGTCATTCGCATGATATACGGCCCTAATCGCGACGATGACGACACTTACTGAGTTCTTTCAACCACGAGATCAGGAATTTAATGAAAATTATGAACCGTTTGATTATTATTATTATTAATTTTTAAGTTTTATTTTTAAAAAGATTAAAATAAAACATTTAAAATAATTTTTTTTTGTTTTATTCCAGTAACGTGTATGATAATGCAAAAAAATGGTGCCGGATTGCATACTGCGTCTTCATGTTTTTGGAATAATGAAACCGATGGATCATGTACAGTGCGCTGGGAGAACAAAACCATGTACTGTATTGTATCGGTATTTGGCTTAGCTATATAAATTAAATGTAATTAATTAACTCAACTTTTTTTTTAAATTTCCTTTTGTTTTATAGTTTTAATTTTTTTTTTTTTTTGCATTTTGAATTTTTCACATTGAGACATTTTTAAAGTCAAAATTGAAAAGGTCAAATTGGAAATATATTTTTCTTGTTGTTACTACATATTACGATTTTTTTTATACGAACTTTGTATTAAATTATTATTATTTTTTTTAACCAAATACTAAACTTAAATAGTAATTAATTTAGTAACTCTACTTCACTAAAATGCAAGTAATTAGAATAATTAAAAAACAAACAAACAAAAAAAAAACACTTAATCTTAATAATTTGTAAAAGATTCTAATTTCATTCCAAAGGAAAATTTAATATTAAAACTTACGACCAAGTTACAAATCCAGTTTATGTTACAAATCAATATTGCGCTTTTTTTTTTTGTTGTTGATTTTTGTCACTCGATTTAAGGAATTGATCCAGTCACTTACTATAGTGTCTTAATGCCAATAGCTAGTGATCAGAGGAAACACCAGAATTTTTAAAATGATTCTTAGTATAAAAGACCAATACAAGTAATGCACTTACACCACTATACATATTCACTAAATTTCAAATGTTTGCAAAGGTTTTGGAATTTAATTCAATTATTAAATAAATAATACAGATATTAAAATTAAATATTTCAATAAAGAAATGTTGTGATAAAATGAATTTGAGTTTATATTTTTATTTTTTATAATTACAGAGCTGAAAGTTACAGAACTTAAGTTAATAAGTTAACAATACTCGTCTAAATTGCTGATTAGGTTTACGAGTTCTCTGCACCTTCGGTTTATTATCGGCTCGCAAAGCGTGACTCGCTGTACTTTTACTTCATGAACGACATCAGGGATTTTCATTAAATTCCTGGTCCCGTGGTTGAAGGTACTCAATAAGTGTCGGTATCGTTGCGTTTGGGGACCAGACATCAAGCACACAACTATTCTCAAATGTCATTAGACACCTTTGACTCATCCGTCAGGATCCAAAGCTCAAGACGTGCTTTTACATCTCCTCCCACACAAATATCATGAAATACGCCATTGTCATTCAGTTATCATCTGCATATTCCAGAACCTAGTTGAACTGACGGTACAATATATTGTCCTAAGATGCTTCACTTTTACGAAAGATAAATTCTACCATGACAGATACCATGATATACGATGAGAGATACTGATAAACAGGATCGTTTACAGATCATCTCCTTGCCTTACACCAGAGGTAATTGTAAATACTTTCGATAGCTTGTTCTGAACTTTGAGACAGCATTGTGACTGATTTACTGTCATTTTATATGAAGTTACATATTCTTCAGGTATTCATAGCCACTACAGCAAAGCAAACTATAAGTTATTCCGATGGACGTCACGAGATATTGCGTAATATTTAGAAATAATCATCCTCTGCGAAAATTGATAAGTAACTAGCCGATTAAAACAAAATGGTCCCTGGTCGTAACAATTTCCCCGGCCTTAGTAGCGGTTCTCCCCAATATTGTTGTTACTCTACGTAACTCCTTCAGTAGTTCCAATTACTGAACAGCAGTTTTATCAAGTTTACGGTATACGAGGTGCGATCAGTTACTCAATCTCGCCCTCTTCCATTTGAAATATTTATCAACGATATTGTCGAGTGCTTTAAGTTCGCGAAATGGCTTCTCATTGTAGATGACATGAAAATATACGAGAATGCCGCAACCACAAACTTATCAGACTGCCTGCTGCTACAGAGTGATTTGTATAGTTTTGTACTTGGTGGGCTATTTTATTAGCAAACTCTCTCTGAATGTGAATAAAATTCAGAGATGTGCGACGTCAACAAACGTCGACAATTATTGTCGACGCATTTTTGTAGAGTCAACAAAAACAAGTTTTGTCGACGTGAATTGTTGATGCGTCAACAATAAAAAAAAAAAGTACTTTTATTTGTTTCTTTTTCTTTTTTTATTTTTGATATAACCCAGGTTTTTTCAAGTTGTCCGGAACTGGCTGGAATTTTTAAACATTTTCTGGCCAAAGTCTTTAATATTTTTCTATTTTAAATAATTAAAAATATAGGGTTACCCAATAAGAAGTTTCATTTTGAATAGCCTGCTATTGGGGCAGCTGTCAATTTTGAAGCTGTCATCTTTTGACATTTGGCAGGTAAAAACTACGCCATTACTAAAAATGGTACGATACACGGTTCAACAACGCACTGAAATTGTTAAAACTCACTACAAAAATGGTGAAAATTTTTCAGTCATAGTTCGCAAAATTAAAGCACTTTTTCGTCGTCGTGAAGCACCTTCTCGGCCGGCAATATTGACACTGGTGGAAGAATTTAAGCTGTTGGGACAAGTTAGTGATGTGAAAAATCGAAACCGTGTGCGTCGCTCAAGAACAACTGAGAATATTTCTGCTGTAGCCCGTAGTGTTGAAACAAACCCAGGTTTGTCGATTCTTCGTCGATCTTTGATTAATGATTTTTTATGGCAGGAATTGGAAGATATTGATGTGAGCGACGTTGATTTCAGCAAGACGGTGCTACATGTCACACAAGCAACGAAACAATCGCAATTTTGCAAGAAATGTTTCCTGACAGTGTTATTTCTCGAATTGATGATCACAATTGGCCACCGAGATCTTGTGATTTAACACATTTAGACTTTTTTATTTGGGACCACGTGAAAGATAAGGTGTATGCCAATGCTCTACAATCTATTCAAGACCTTAAAGATGGAATTCGTGAAGTTATCGAGGACATATAGCCGCAAATGTGCGAATTGGACATGGACAATTTCATGAAAAGGATATGGTGCTGCAAACGTAGCCGTGGCGGCCATTTGGCTGATATCGTTTTCAAATGTAAATGGCATCCTTCCTCTTTACAATGAAATAAACATTCATTGATTTCTCTTAAAAAATATTCGTTTTTTTTATTATCGAAATGGAACCTCTTATTGGTAAACCCGTTATTTTTATTTGCCCTAAAGTCATTCAATTCAATCAGTTCGGCAGTTGTGATAAAAGAAAATCAGTCACTTGCTCAATTTAAAATAAAAGAGAAAACCGACAATATCACGTTTTTCACATTTTTCGCCCACACTTAAGAAAAATTAAGGTTTAAGATATCTAATATTTATATGGATCCGTCTTATAGTCTAACATTGCGGAAATTGATAAATGCTACTTTTTCTGGCTGATTTTACAAATTCTCTTGATTTGAGGTGTAAAATTATTTGACATTTCCTACAGTTTGTTCCTTAATTTTCGCTCTGTTAAAGGCACAACCAGTGAATCTTTAAGAATTTAACGTAATAGTGCGATGTATAGACTTTTCATGTTACTGGCCTTTTCATGTTAAGTTTCGTTCAGTTCTTAAAGCGAGTCTTTAACTTTTCATGTTGAAGCCGCTTTCACAGAAAAATTCTGCAGAATTCTTCAGTAATATTTCTTCGGCAAAACATGACGGAATTAAATATTGTTTATCTTTTTTAGTAAATTCCGAAAGTGTATACCAACCTAAAATTGAATTTTATTATTTATTACTAAAAAATTACTAAAAAAAGGTAAACAAAATTTAATTCCGTCATGTTTTGCCGAAGAAATATTACTGAAGAATTCTGCAGAATTTTTCTGTGAAAGCGGCTTAAAGACTCGCTTTAAGAACTGAACGAAACTTTCGTCAAAATTTAACATCAACTTAACAGAGCGAAATTTTTCGTGCCAACTTGTAGAAACGTCAAAACGAATAATGTTTATATTCTTTTGTGGTTCCAATTTAAGTTTTATTTAAATATAAAATTTATTAATTTAAAAATACATATACACATAGTTTTAATTAATAAATATTGATATGTACAGACATATAGATTTATATAATAAAACACGTATTAATTACAACCACAAAAAGAAAAAAATGGTTGTCAATGGATTCATAATGGCCGTGTTTTTTTTTGATATCGGAGAAATCGGAGAGATCAGAGAGATTATTTATCGGATATATCTGATAATTTTTTTCTCCGATTTTTATCTATCAGATCGAAAAACATATTTTTTGTGTTATTTTTTAGTACCAAAAATAATAAATTATTTTATGAATTTCAGCATTAAACTCCCTAAATTAAAATTTTATTTGTCACCTGATAGCTCAACATTAATCGGAGTCGCCGTTTTAGAATTTACTAAAATATATAAAATAATCTGTACATTTTTTCAGAGTAAAAAGATCGTATCCGATAATTATCGGAGCGTAAAAAAAAACGACACAGAGAGATAATTTTTTTCTCGGATATTAAAAAAAAACGCATATCTGAAAATTTGACAGTAAATTTATCTCTCCGATTTCTCCGATATAAAAAAAAAACAGACCCATTGTTTATATGAATTTACATAAAAATGGACTATAAGACCCTTGTTAGCGTGGTGGAAACAGTTACAAGAATTAATTGTATAAGATTTTTTAGTTTTGTTTTAAATTA
Organism: Tipula confusa; assembly: GCA_963556175.1. Classification (NCBI taxonomy): domain Eukaryota; kingdom Metazoa; phylum Arthropoda; class Insecta; order Diptera; family Tipulidae; genus Tipula; species Tipula confusa. The sequence goes on along the minus strand of OY744476.1, from coordinate 134,848,986 downwards.
ATTGGATTTTATAATTTAAATTTTCTATAAAAATTTATTTTCGTTCAATACCGTAAGGTTTTGACATGTTGTGTTAAAGACTCGCTGGTTAGCCCTTAACTTTGTTAAATGACAATTGATTTAAACGAAACATTTTCGTTCAGTTCTTAACACTTCACTTGTCAGTAACATGTAGAGTCAAGTACTTTTCATACCGACGACTTCGACTTTCGACTTTGCAAAAAATTTAAATTCCACAAATGCAAAGCATTGATATATTCATACCGACAGCGTCGACTTTATTTGACAGCTGTTAAAATTTTGATATTTTATTTGTGAATTGCATAAACGTATAACAGTTTTAATGTCTTTGGTGAATTGTGAGTTGTATAGTCAGTATCTGACAAATCATATAAAATCAAGTTTGATTGCATCTCCTGAAGGATGAGACAATCCTCAAAATTATTGTCACTAATAAAGTTTTCTTCACTTTCCCTAATATTTATTTGATTGTTATTTATATTTTCGTCCTCATAATAATAATCCACAGAATAGTTATACATATCATCGGCTGCCATTTTGATGTTTTGTTTATCCATTGACATTTCAAAATGAATGAAGTTGCTTTGTACAACTTCAAATTGGCAAAGTCGAGATGTGGAACGTATCGCACTTGCTTTGCAGATAACTTCATAGCACTTTATTTTAATTTTCTTAGATTTATCACATAAAACTAATTAGTTTTATAACTATTTTGATTTATTACAGTAAAACTTGACATTATTAATCGAATCAACCTAAGATTTATAGTTTAAATGCTTTTTAAAAAAATTTCATTTACGAAGTCCAAAGTCGAAGTCGTCGGTATGAAAAGTACTTCAATCTGTCGTATTCTTACTTAAAGTTGTTGCTGAGTCGCTGGTTGGCACATTATTTGTAAAATTATGGCATCTTATTCCTGTAAAGTAAAACAAAATAAAAAATTAACGCAAATTCGGTTAGAATTAGAGAGGAAAAAGCAAAAAAAGGAAACAAAAACAAAAGAAATTATCGAACTAATTTTTTTATCTTGACAATAATTGTGGATGTGTCGACGCACATCGCGCTGAATAAATTCGTTCCCAGATATTATTTCATTATAGCCTCCAGGCGATGTCGTTATTAAAAAATAGAGTTTTGCTCTGATCTTGCGGTATAATTTTCTTCTCTGATCTAACATCCACCAGGTACACTGATTTTGTTATCAGCAGAAGCAACGCCATGTTAGCCATTGTATGTGGCTTTTGGATGGAAGTTTCCATTCTGGTCCCAAATAATAATAGACCTAGGTCTATGGAGGTAATGGTATGGTGCTTTCCGATGACTCTAAAGAAGTTACGTGAACTTAAAAATTCAGCTGCCAAACCATCATTGATGCAAGGGAAATGATGATCCAGTCTTTAAGAAAGGAGCTTGTTCAAAATTTGATGCAATCGTGACAACTGATGATATATTTAGGCAATGATATTTAAACCTGTAAGAAAACCAGGCAGATTTGACTTTTACTTCTATATTGTAATGTTTTGCCACATACGAGTATTAATCACAATTAAACAATTATTTATTTCAATTACAAGTTACTTTTATTTCTTTACACACGTCCTTACATTTACGCACTCTAGTTCATTCTCCAATACCGTACATGCGGGTGCGTTCCGCACGTTCGTTTCTATATAATTTCGGGTGCGTTCCATTAGCAATTCAAATACATCACATCCCTCCACTATAGTTAAATCTACATCGTAACAATTTCCTTAAACCTAAATTTAGTATATAATATTATAATCTTTAACATTACTAATTTAATGACGATAACGTATTGGTTTCTGTATTATTCTTCCACTTCTACTTCTGTCGGTGTTTGCCTCTACAGGAACCAAATTTTCGTTACTGTCACCTAACACTATGCTTTCATTACTATTTACTGTACCGCCCTCGTTAGTAATTATTTCGACGTTACTTGCCTCGGGATCAAATTCATCATCTGCGACTTTATTTTCAATGCTTAAATCTCGTTTACTAACATAGACTGCGTAAGGATTCATACATTCTCCACTCCCGGACTTGTACGAGTCATACCTTTGATGTTTTTTAAATACTGAAACTGGTTTGTGATCATTTGTTTGATTCGTTTCAGTTATAACATTGTCTCTGATCTGATTTATGTGCCTTTTAATCGTGCGTCCTGTTCCTAACTTGACACGGTATGATCTTGGTCCTAATATTCTTATGATTTCTGCATCAACCCATTTACTATTATTTGGATCTGCATAACTTTTAACTACTACTTTTTGCCCTATCATGTACCTTATGCTTCGCTTACCCTTGAAATTCTTCACTTGTGCCCTCTGCGCCCTTTCAACTGTTTCCTTCTGAGTCGGCGGTTTTAATAAATTTAGCTTTGTTTTCACCTCTCTACCTAACATTAACTTTGCTGGTGTTTCATTTGTCGTGCAATGTTTCGTTGAACGATAATCTATCAGATACCGTTGTAACATTAAATCAATGTCCACCACTTTTTTCTTTCGGTCATGTTCATCTACCATAGCTTTCAATGCACTTTTGAACGAACCCACCGCGTTCTCAGCTTGACCATTGCTTGCTGGGTGTCCTGGAGCTATTAATATGTGCTTGATTCCATGCAACTTTAAATATTCTCCCATATCAAGAGCGCAGAACTGCCCTCCATTATCCGACACGAAAGTGTCCGGTAATCCGTATCTCGCAAACAATTCTCTTAGCACCACTATGGTGCTTTGAGCTGTTACTTTCGGCATTCTTACGATTTCGACCCATTTGGAATACGCATCCACTACTATTAAAAAATTATTCGTCAAAAATGGGCCAGCGAAATCCGCATGAATACATCCGCATGGTATTTCCACGGCATTAAACTACACTTGTTCGGATTCGGTAGCACACTTATACACGACCTACAATTCTTTATTTTCAATGTAATGTCTTCGTCAATCTTTGGCCACCATATATACGACCGAGCTACTGCTTTGGTCTTCACTATTCCCAAATGTGAGCTATGGATTTCGTTTAACAAGCTATTACGTAGCTTTTCTGGGATAACTACTCTGTACCCTCTCATGAGAACCTCTTGCTCCACCGATAACTCATCCTTTATTCTAGCGTATGGCAAAAATGGTGGATCATCTAACCATTTAAAATCATTGAACTTTACCGCATCTAAAACTTTCGATAATGTCGGATCTTTCCTAGTTTCTGCTTTAATTACACCAAAGTCAATCACTATGTCCTTCCCTCTATCCATGAAATTTAAACCATTCCTTCTATTTCATCATCCTTGTCTTCATTGGTAATATTTTCCACTGGTAATCTTGACAAAATATCGGCTTGATGTACTGGATTTTGTAATTAAAGCCACTTAAAAAATGAGCCCACCGTTGCAATCGACTTGCAGCCATTTGTGGTAACCATTTACTTTCGCCAAATAGTGTTAACAGCGGTTTATGGTTTGTCTTTAACGTAAATTCATTTCCAATTAGATAATGATATAACTTCTTTACAGCCCAATAAATCGCTAAAGCCTCCTTGTCCATGACACTGTAATTTAGCTCGGACCCTGTCAGCGTTCTTGAAATAAACGCGATCGGTCTTTCCTCCCCGTTTGGAAAATTGTGGGATAACACTGCGCCAATTCCTTTATGCGACGCGTCACATGATAGCGTAATTGGAATTGAAGAATCAAAATGTGCCAATGTAACCTTCGAAGTAATGTCACTTTTTACTTTCTCAAACGATGTCATACACTCTTTTGACCAACTGAACGGGACCGATTTTTTTAATAAATTATACATCGGATTCATAATAGTGGACAAATTTTTGATAAATTTTCCATAATAATTTATTAGCCCACAGAATGAACGAACCTCTGTCACATTTGTTGGTGGTTTTGCTTTTACCACCGCTTCCACCCTTTCTTTTGTTTTTGTAAGTCCCTGTTCATTTACAATAAACCCCAAATAATTTAAATTGTTCTTAAAGAATAAACATTTGCTCCTATTTAATCTTAACCCTGCCATACTTAATTTTTCAAAAACTTTTCTCAGATTTTCTAGATGTTCTTTCTATAGGCTCGAGTGGAGCCTGTTATAGCTATGTCATCCACAAATATAGTAACACCTGGAATACCTTGCAACAATTTTTCCATGATACTTTGAAATATGCCACTAGCGGGTTTAATACCATATGGCATTCTGTTCATTTGGAATACTCCTTTATGGGTGCTCCAAGTTACTATTTTTTTACTATCGTCGTCCAATTCCAACTGATTGTACGCACACGCTAAATCCAGTTTAGTGAATTTCTGTCCTCCCCTTAACGAGTTTACGACTTCGTCAATCCTTGGAAGTGGGTGTTTGACATCTTTTATATACTTATTTACCGTTGCCCTATAATCTCCACAAATTCTCAATTTTCCATTTGATTTAACTATTGGAACTAATGGTGTTCCAAAATCTGCTGTTTCAATTGGAGTTATGACTCCCTCATCTTCTAACCGCTCTAACTCTTTTTCGACTAGTTGTTTAAAAGCATAAGGTACCTGACGGGGTTTACTAAAAACTGGCTTTGCACCCTCTTCTAACTCCAAATGTATTTTACCAAGTGTATATTTACCCAACCCTTCTTCAAATAAATTATTGAACTCTTTTAAAAGTGAATCTAATTTACTATTCGTTTGAATTACACAAAATCTTTGCAGATTTTCCAGACCTTTTACCGTCGTTAAGTTAATATCAAATAATTTTAGGAAATTACGTCCGACCACCGATGGAATATCGTCTTTTACGACCGCAAACTTGACTTTTTGTTTCATGTCATTGAATTCAACCATTACATCCATGCACCCTAAAACATGCAAATATTGTCCATTTACCGATTGAAGAATTGTATTATCTTTGTAGTACTGTACGTCCGCAAAGTTTCGACTGTATGTATCCCCCGATATGACCGCAATTTTAGCCCCAGTATCAAGTAACTTCGAAATTTTCTTCTTATTTACTACAATTTTTACTATATATGGATCATCAGATATCTTTACATTGTTATCCCTAATACTATACACAGTTTCTATTTCGTTTGCACAACCATCCCTATGATGCATATTCAAGTTTAACTTTTCTAGATTTAAACTTTCCGCGTTGTCGCAGACATTGTTTTTCTGATAGTTGTGGCAAACCCTAGCACTATGTCCTATGACATTACAATTCCTACATTTTAATTTAATAAATTTACACATGCTAAAATCGTGGTTTGACAATCCACATTTATAACATTTCCCGCTTCTCTTACTTACGAATTCCGATCTACTGTTGCTTCGTTCCATCCATGGTTGATTATCTCCTCTCCCATAATTTGCTTGATTTTTCTTCGTACTGTTATGGATTGCACACACCTCTGATTTATCCTTTGCTTTTATCTCCATTTTCAACGCAATGGAAATCGCCTTGTCCCACCTCAACGTTTCATCTTCCTCACAAAGCCGTAAAAAAATGTTGTTCTCCATTCCCATTACAAATTGGTTGACCAAATTATGGGGTAGATTATCTCCAAATTTACAATTGCTAGCCAAACCTCTCAATCTTGCCCCGTATTCGTTGATTGACTCATCAATTCTTTTATTTGCCGTAAAAAATAATTTCCTTTCCTTGAAGATGATTAACACTGGCGTGTAGTGCTCCTTTAATACTTTACATATTTCCTCGTATGTTGTTTCTTTTAATTTTTTTGGTGAAATAGTGTCTCTTACCACTTTCAATACCGTTGTCACTAATAAATTTATCAGCATATCCCGCTGCAATCCTTCATCTACGATTTTGTTGTAACTAAAGTGAAAAGCCAACTTTTCTTCATAGATTTCCCATTCGTCACTACCATCAAATGGTTGCATTTGCACATATTTATCCGCCATGTTTTTATTTTCTTTTTTATTCTTGCACTTCTTTGATAAACTTTTTATAGTGTTTGCGTTCTTTATTCATCTTGTTTAATCCTCGTCGCCATTGTAATGTTTTGCCACATACGAGTATTAATCACAATTAAACAATTATTTATTTCAATTACAAGTTACTTTTATTTCTTTACACACGTCCTTACATTTACGCACTCTAGTTCATTCTCCAATACCGTACATGCGGGTGTGTTCCGCACGTTCGTTTCTATATAATTTCGGGTGCGTTCCATTAGCAATTCAAATACATCACATATATATTGAAAGATAATCAGTTGGAACTCGATTTCCGACAATTGAAAACCATATGTCACAGCGCAAGTGTTAGTTTTATTGTGGAGATGATCTCGGATATCTCTATACTCATTTTAAAATCGCACGGAACAACAAATCGATCCTTGCTAGATTGCCTTTACAGTTGTAATGTGTTAACTGACATCACATATTTACCGGGTATTGAAAAATCTCTAATTCTGGCCAAAACTTCATCATAATCCATATTTCCTGAAATTCTTAAATTTCGACAAAAATTTGATAATTTTAATGGTCTAATATTGTAGTGAAATTTCCGATTTACAGTGAAATTGAAGATCTAGAAAAACTATTTCCTATAGATTTTGAAAATTTTCTGAATTTTTGATTTTTAATTTTTGCCATAGTTTAATAGTTTGAAAGGGCTAACCATCATATTTTATCTGGATTTTAAAAATTTTAAATATATGGCCAAAATTACAGTTTTTAATTTTAAATTTTTCTAGCCAAATCGAGGACTGTGTTGACACAGCTTGAATGGGCACTTATTTTCTGGATTTAGAAAAGATTCGATTTCAGTGGGCTCAACATAACTATCGCCTTTTACTTGAATTTTAAAGATTTTTAAATTTTCGTTTAAATCTCCTACTTTTGGTGGGCTAACTTTCACGAATTTCGTTGAGATTTTTACGAAGTCGTTTCCAATATGGAGCTTTAAGTAAAATCTCAGAATGGTGACAACGACTCCTCGATGTAGAGAACATTGGGATGAGGATCATTAGCAAAGTTAGAAAAATTAGAGGCAGGTTTAGTTTTATAATTAGTCTGCGGTTTTCCTCATATATTTAATCCACATTCAATCAAATTGTTTCCATTGTACTCGTCCAAACAGTAAAAACAAACTTTCCGATTAGTTTTAATTTTTCTTTGAATTTTCACAAAAATGTATAAATCAATTAAAATTTTCTATTTGGTTAAACTCAATTTAACTTTTATTCTTATTGATTCAAATACAAGAAAGAAAACTTTAAACCACAATTAGGTAACAATAAAACGAAGAAGAAGAAGAAGTAGCAGAAAAAAAAAAATAAACGGAAAATGCTTAAGCAATTGAAAAATTTAAACACTTATACATTTTCATTTTGTCTTTAATTTATTATTTAAGTTAATTGTAAATTTCCCACGTGTATAAGAAATCACAATTTAGATATGCGCGATGGTTCGAGTTACGAAAATAAAAGAAACGTCGACTGAAATGCAGTAGTGCACGTGAGTTAGATTAAAGAATGACAATAAATTTATATTGGATTTGATTAGAAAATATAACCGGAATTACGAGCTTATTTACTACTTAATGTCTATTTAATATGCCAACATAATATTCTCTAATGCCTTGGCATTAATTTTCATATTACTCGTATTTTAAATATTTTAATGACAAATTTCCTATTTTTATATTATAAGGTCGATTTGTTACACGCTTATGCCTGTGTGGTTTTGCAGGGGGCTACTAGATAGCTCCCGAGAAGTAACCGAATGGATATTAGAGATATTGGATGCTACCACAGTAGCCATTAGACTAAGACACGCGGCCGTAAAGAACTCTTAACTGTTGAAAAAATTGGTTCTGCTAACAAAATAGAATTTCAGAATTCATTCTCTCGATAACAACGTCTGCTTAACCATCTTTATATAAACGTGAAATCCAACCGACGTAAATTGTACCCTTTGTTGGCAAACAATTAGGAACATAGTTAGCCATCATTACAGCTTCGCCCCAAAACTTTTTCTCTAGACCTGCATCAATTAGCATACAGTGAGCCATTTCTACCAACGTTCTGTTTTTGCGTTCCGCTGTTCCGTTTTGTTGAGGTGTGTACGCAGTAGTTCTCTGGATTTGAATTCCGCTTAACTTCAAATAATTCACTAATCCATTACTGAGGTACTCTCCTTCTCGATCTGTACGGATGCACTTAGGTTTCTTTCCGAATTGAACCTTTACCATCGCAATATATTCCTTGAATTTGCTGTAAACTGAAGATTTATTTGTGATTAGGTAGATTTATTTGTGATTACCGCTGATTTCGCCAACTGCAATTTGTCGACTGTTCTCCCTTATTTCACACTTGTTGCGCTTGAAATTTACTTGAAAATCTTTTTCCGTTAGTTTTTTGACTGAAAGCAAATTACCCTTGATATCTAGCATTAGCAACATGTCTGTGATTCATACTGGAACACTTTGATTTTCCTCGTTCAGAAAATCGACCTTAATTGTGCCTTTACTCGCAGCTGTAAATTGTTGACCACTTGCAACTCTTATTTTATCTCTACAACTCATGCCATTGACAAAAATATCCTTAGAACTAGAAATGTACCACGTGGCACCTGAATCGAGAATCCAGCCATCACCTACTTGATGTGTCACAAACAGGTTTTCTGTTTCATCTTTCGCTAGATTCGCCTTCTGATTACTTTCTTCTTTTTTGTTGACCGTTGCTTTTGCAAAAATTGCATTCAGACTTTTTAACTTTCACCTTTTTGACCTTTCGTTACCGAGCAATTGGCGCAGTGGTTAAAGCTGCGGTGTTTGGGACGGGAGGTACCGGGTTCGAATCCCAACGGGGGAGGGTTGCAAAAGGGATTTTTCATCACTTTTACGATCGGTGATGACGATGAACACAACTATGACCCCCCGTTGGAGTGCAGAATTCATGGGCCGAACCATCGTCCATGCCAGTACAGGCTGGCTGGAGCAATGCAATGTGCAGATGGATATTTGAAAACGCGAACCTGTATTCGCGCGTCCTCAATTTGGCTAGTTATGGCGTAAAGTAGGACGTTAATTAACCGCGAAAGAGTTGGGAGAGCTTCGGCCCCAAAACAGATTGCATAGAAATAAATAGACCTTTCGTTGCTCTTGATGTATCAATCTTTAATGCAGTGTCATCCGTTGTTCCGCCTCGATCCATTCTTCTTTTGAATTCTGCGAGAACCCTTGATTTAACCAACGTGAGTATCAATTCACTCTGTTCTTTAACCTCCAGCGCCGTTACCAAACCGTCGTAGCTTGGTGGTAAAGAAGCCAACAACGTATCATTCATAAAAAACTCCGGACCAAAATCTGCACCAAGCGCCAATAACTTTCGAAACAGCTCGTTAATGGAATTCACGTGTTTTTCCGCATCTCCGCCTTCATCAAGCCGCTGTTGCATGATTAATTTCAAAATGTGCACACAATTGCTTGATGTCTTTGATTCATACGTTTCCTTAAGAATTCTCCATGCATTTCTGGCTGAATCTGCACCAATGTGATGAATTTGATCGTCTTTTACATCCAATGCAATTGTTGAATGTGCCTTTTCATCATTTGCTGTCCACTCTGCTGTAATGGTAGTTCCTCTGGTGATGGTAGTACTTCATTGATGAATGCTCAAAAAACCGTTTTCATTAAGAAGCATTTCCATTTTGTATTTCCATTCAAAATAATTTGTTCCGTTTAGCTTTGAAATGCTGTATCTTGACTCAGCTGATGCCATCTTTTTCCGTATGTGAATTTCACAACACCGAAAATAAATTTCACTTTATTCAATTAATTTGCCTTAATTTTTTATTTCTTTCGAATTCTTCATCCGCTGGGTCCATAACCTAATGGAATTATTGCTAAACAGAGCTGGTAACTTCAAAGAAATACGGATGTTTCTCGATTAAATTTTAATTATGAAAAATCTTTTATTTAGCTTTATGATTTTTACCGTGTCACTTGATTGATGGTTTAATTATAAGTGAAGTTAGCTACAAAAGTTAAATACTAATCTCACATGCATGAAACTTAATCTAAACTGCTAAAATACATTTGTCTATGATTGATTCGATACAATTTACAAATTAATTTAAACCCTATTTGGCAAATCTATAATTTTTGACGTTTTATAGCCGATTTACATTTAACAAATTTTTCATCTTGAAAAAAACCGAGACGCTAGATTGAAAAATGATGCAAGCCAAACCGAGAAAAAATTTCTTCTTGTAAAAAGATGAGACCCGAGATCCAAACCCAAAAACTGTTATAAAAAAGATGATGAACAAGATGAAAACTTTTATCTTTTTGTAGCAAAACATATAAAAAAATGACAATACATGTATAAAATTAGTTTAATTTACTATGTTTTGGTTACTCACACAAACAAAATGTTATTGCAATTAATGTTTTTATTTCAATTTTAACATAATTTTCAATTTAGTGTCTTGATTTTTTACAAGATACCAATTCTCGTTGAATGTAAATCCGACATAAGTCTTTTCCTCGTTTTTGAGTCGAGTGAATTGAATACCTGGTTATTCAATTTTATCGGCATGCATATGGCTCTTCTCATTGTAAAGGTTACATGATTACATTTGGCTTCATCAACTTTAATTCGCCATTTTTTCATCCAAACTTGTATAGTGCTAATGTTCTCCTGCAAAACCTCTGTCGCTTTCTTGGGGTCTTCGTGTGATAAAACTACTGCTGTGTCATCTGCAAATGTTACTACAGACACTTGATTACTTGTAGGTATATCTGCAGTATATATCAGATATAATATCGGTCCAGGCACGCTGCCTTGTGGTACACCAGATTTAATTGGACGGGGCATTTTATGTACACCCTGATAGTTTAGAATGAAATATCGGTCCATTAGATATGATGTCAATATTCATTGCTTAATTTTATGTTGTAATGTCCATGAAAATGGCAGTCCGATATGGTTTTTCCTCCAGGGCTTCTTGTATTACATTAACTAATTTATGTACCTGTTCTATTGTTGAGGTATCTGGTCTAAATTTAAATTGGTGGTCCGGAATTAGCTTCTCTTCCAGCAATTTAGGTCTGAGACGATGGATAGTAGTTTTTCTAATAATTTAGACATACGTGGTTTTGGTATTAATATTACTTCTGAGATCTTTCATTGTATTGGGAAATATCCAGATCTTAGTATTGCGTTGAATATATAAGTTAGAAATCGTATACCAATTTTTGGTAGTTTTTGCAAAATTTTTCCTGTGATTAGATCATATCCTAGTGCCTTTTTGGGATTTACCTCTCTTTGAGTCGTGATTTTACTTCTAAGATTGAATTTTTTTTGATTGTTAGACGCATCTAATAATAGTGATACCAAATATCTTAAATTGTCACTATCCTCTTCCACAGTGGTTTCTGATATTTCAAATCAAAAAAGGTTCCAATCAGTTTTTTTGTTGTATACTATCGGTGGCTTTTGTTTGTTCACTAACTTTGTTCCTAAAGTAATTAACACTGATGAGGGATCCGATGACAGATCTAAACATGGCTTGGCATTTATAAAATTACTAGTGATTCCTTTAGTGACGCAGAAATCTATGACATCTGGGACATTTCTTCTATCAGTTGGCCAATACGTAGGTTCACTGGTTGACACATGATATAGGTTACTTTTCCGGATCGATTTTAATAATTCTCGGCCTCTCGTTGTCGTCAATCTTGATCCCTATTGCTGGTGTTTTTCATTGTAGCCACCTCCTGCGATAAATTGATGGCCCAAAGAATTGTAAACATGATCAAACTGTTACTTTTTTATTGTATCTTTTGGTGGGCAGTATATTGCCCAAAATGGTTATGGGTCCTACCCAATTTTCTATTACAACAGTTGTAGCTTGTAAATATTCCTGCCCATACTTTTCTATTTCGTGGTGTTTAATTAGATTTTTATTATAATTGCAGTGCCACCATGTGCTGTTCCATCTGGATGTTTTGTGTCATTAGTGTATCGAGGTATTTTTAGAAAACTTTTTCTAGTGCTATGCATTTCCAATATTAGCATGATGTTTATTTCCGGTTCTAACAGGAAACTTTTAACTTCTTGTCCATGTTGAGACAAGTCGTTGGATCGCGATTTTAAGGGTTCCGGACATTGAATGTTTTGAAGACAATGGTTGTTAAAAGATTAAGGATGGTGTCCATTTTAGCCATACATTTTTCCATCATAGTTTCCAACCGATGTGTCGAGGATTGTGTGAACTCTTCTTGATTTTTTGTATTCTCCGTTGTTTGGTTTTCGTTGGTGAGATTTGGTTTCGAAGTATGGAATTCTGTGCCCCAGAGTGTGTTTTTTTCATAACACTCATGAAATTATTCTAATAACTATCACAGCCTTTTTAATTTCAGGAAGAGCTTGGTACCAATTGTCCTTTAAACAGCAAGCGTTCAAAATACCGACTGTTTCGTTTACTGTGTGGAAAATTGGGTCTTCTTATTGTAACCAAATATCATGGGTGTCCTCCTCTTGAGTTCTAAGTATCAAAAATTTGATTATCATGGCTCGGTAACAGTCCCCATTGACTTCAAGTGCTTTAATCTTGCTCATTTAAAAAAATGGACCAATAATGCCGCCGGTCCAAAATTCACACCAAACAGTCCCTCGTTGTGGATGCATTGGCTTGTCCACAACGTTCTGAACTTTGTGAAAAATAAGCTTTGTCGGAAAAGATGGCTTTTTGGTAAAAATGCTAATTTTCTTCCAAGCGTTCCAAAGCCCAATTAGCGAACCGAACACGTTGCGGGTGGTTATTTTGCTACAGCTCCTGTACTAATTGAACTTTGTACGCCTTCACAATGAAGTCTGCAAAATTATCATCACAGGACTGCGTGAAATGTTCAATTCTTGAGCACGATGGCGAGTTGATGTTTATGGACGTTCAAACACATCATGAGCAACAGCTGCAATGTTCTCGGCTGTACGCGCTTTAAATGCTCGTGCACGTGTTGGTTTACCCAATGATAATCCAGTTTTACGAACTCGCTTCACAAATTGATCCATAATTTGCATTGTAGGTATTTCATTTTTACTGAATTTTCTACGTAAATTTCTTACAGTTTGGGTAGAACACTCACCACTTTGAAAGTAAGTTTTCAATATTTTCCAATTTTGTTCAAGCGTAAAACGACCAATTTCGTAATATGTCAATCTTTAAATTAATGTTCTGTCATAACACGAATGGCGTAAGTGTTGCCACACTAGAAATAACTGGTAGTTGAAGTTGCAAACGCTAGATGGTTAACCCATTATTTTGGTGCTATGTTCAAATTATCTAGCGATGCAAATTGTCATTTCATGCGACGATCATAATTTCCATTAGACTAACAGCATACTATTTTTGTCACTTCAAGTGACGATTGTTGCTTCAATCGACTAAGAGAATACCAAAATGTCGCTTCATGTGACAGATGACACGGCAAAGGGAATAGGGGCTTATTAGTTCGAACTTTGATAGTTTACCTAGGCCATCTATTTAATGAATTTTAGAAATTTTCGATTTTTTACCTAAAATTTCCAACTACCCGTGTCCTAAGCTTACAGAGCTTTGCGTATTTTCGAAAATTTGCCAAATTTACTGGCTTAACTTTTTCATATTATCGGGATTTTAAAATGTTGTATTAATGTCCAAAATTGTACAGTTTAAATGGGCTAACCTTTGCGTTTTTTCTAACTTCTGCAAAATTTTATGAGCTAACCTTTAAACGTATTTTCTGGATTTAAAAAATGTTTTATACCAACAATTATGACGTTTTACTAGGCTTACAATTTTTTTTATTTGTTATCGAGTATTCCGTTATTAAAAAAAAAAAAATCAAATAAACAAAAAACAAATATGACGTGGCAAAACGATCAAAAATTATTTGTTTGTGTTGAGTGTAACCGTGATGGGAAAGATAAAATTAAACCATCTCTCGACGTGTGGCGTGTGCCGTGTATAGATTTTCTAGATACTCGTTTCTGATTGGCTAATAGCACCCGTCACAACCTTAAACCTTCAAATCTTTTTTCTGACGTTATGTTGGCGCCTTAAAGTAACGTGTTCCTTTACATTTTAAAGTATCATTGTAAGAGTTCAGTCCAGATTCTAAACGGATTTAACATCAGTAAAAATTTCGTTTGGTTTATAGTAACCCTCTCACATTTCCGCCAAACGATTTATTTTAACTTAAATTCCATAATCAACCTGTTTACGTCTTTCGACTTATGTACACAATAAAATCAATTTAATTAAAAATAAAACAAAGACAAAATCAAATGTTCAACGACAACAACCTAATAAAACATATGAAAAAACATTTTGAGTCAAACTGGTCGAATTTATGTTTCTCCAAAAATTATAACAAGCAAAAAATACTATTTCTGCTGTTTAACATCATTAAAAGTCTGTCTTGCAAAAAACAGATAAAAAAAATGATAAAATTGAAAAAAAGTAGATCAAACCTGAACCACACCACACACTTGGGATACACCAAGATACCAATCACGTTTCAAATTTCAGTTTTAGTTGAGAAAAGAAAACGATAATCGTGCATCATAAATCACTACCGCGGTCGTTCTTTTATGTTAGAAGTTAGAATGCACAATAACTGTGCTATTGTTGGGGGATTTGTAATTGCAATTAAGTTTAGAATAGACGGAGTCCACTGTTGTGGTGCGATAATCTTTAAATAAACAAATACTAGGGGCGGGTCCAAATAACAAAAGCATTATACCATCTTTCACCAAATTTATGGTTTTGAAATTTTTTTACGCATTGTTGCTGATTTTATAAGTCTGATGCCCTTTAGACTTTGTGTAGCATATTGAACATGGCTCTAGCTTTGTTTATACGTTTATTGATTTTCTCTTCAGCCCACCACACGGTTTGGCTACTTTGCAGCCAAGTACAGGTGTTTATTTTGTCACATAATTTTTTGGACGCAGTAAAAAGTAAATCTCTATATAAGATCAGCGGTGCCAGTGAAAACCATTATAACAACATTTACCAATGCGATAATATCCTTTTTATTATGCAAAAATGAATTCAAACTATTATTGTTTGCCCCTATTATGGTACTCACCTCACCAAAAGAGTCAACTTACCAATTCAAGTCACCCGAGTAGTTTTTTAATTTTGTTTCTCACATTTATTTTGGTGAGTTGTGTGCGCAGACCCTACGCGTCTTTTTGTTTATTATTACAATTTCTATATTAATTATGACAATTTCCATTAGTGGTGAAGTAGGCGACAACGCAATTTTAGCGTTGTTTTGACATTGTATCATAGACAACTAGACAATCATAGACAACTAGTTGTCTATGATTGTATTTTAAAAAGCATTTATTTAGGGTCTATAAATAAATAATTAAAAGTAAATTAAATAATGTTTTGACCATTTTATTGTTTGATTTGTTTTTTCAAGACGAAATTGATGGTGTGTATCACTAATGTGAACGTGGCTCACATAAAAAATGAAGGAATAAAATGGTAAACTAAATTTTCGCTACATCAGGGGTGGGATGTTGTAACATCACTATCGATACTATCGAAAGTGATGATCACACCACTAGTGATGAAAGTCGGTATGTTGTATCATTTTCGACAGATAATCGATAATTGTATATTGCAACACTTTTTTTTACTTGAAATGACAGCTGTTTTTGAGACATTTTAATATTATTATTCTTATTAAATAAATAAATGAACATTTTTTTCATAAATAGTATGATAAATAATTGAAGCAATATTGGTGAAATTATTTTGTTTGTTTTTTTGTTAATAAAAAGTTCCGTCATCATCAAAACATCAAAATATATTTTTAGTGTCGTATGCTAAGGGACAAATATTTATGACACCTAATACCCTATATACAAAATTCATATCAGAATTTTACTTTGTTTTATAATAATATTATATGTTTTTATAATATTATAAATAAATAAACAAGCTTATTCTTAATTTTTGAAAATTATTATTAATAAATTTTAATTAAATTGTATTAATATTTGTTTTCCTTGAAGTCTTAACATATGTATCACTCAGATTTTTGATGAGTGATGAAACATCGAAGTTTTCGCTTGTCGAAAGTGGTACAACATACCAAAAGTGATAATTTATCGAATATCGAAAATTGTGATGTTACAACATCCCACCCCAGGAAAATATTGTTGGGATTTTTTTTTCACAATTGTTCCTGCTACATTTACTATTTCTTGTGTAATATAATTGTTTTAAAAACATATTTTTTATGAAATGAAAATAATAAATAAATATATAATATCTAATAAATATTACGATGTAAAGAAAAAATTGAACGTGTTCATAATATTATTTGTAAAACGAAAATTACTGTGAACTCACCGCCATATTGTCGGTGAGTATATTTGACACTTGTCTCACCTTACCGAAATAACCATAATACCAAATATTTCAAAGATGTATGACGTATTTTTCGGTGAGGTGAGAACCATAATAGGGGCAACATAGTGTCCTAAGTTCAAGGATGTGACGATTGAAGAGTATTCGTGAAAAACGTGAAAATCTTCTACTATCTCGCAGCGTTACCCACTCGGTATATCATTGCAACTCCAAGTGTAGATGTTGTTATTTATTTTGATGTCTTTGGTTTTTATTTATTTTTAATGGATTAAAACAACATGTCTACTTCATGACTATCACCAACAAATCTCTATCATTGTCGTTCTTTTATTTCCATTCTTGTTATACAATTTATTCTTTAACATGACAGCAATGACATCTCTGTTTCATCACGTATTACTATTACATATAAAGTGTTATAATATAATATAACAAATATAATTTTATAATACATATAACAAATATGCAACAGATGTCACATGTCACTATTACCAAAGAAGGCACAATTCATTGTTCACTTATAATCCCTTTTGTAAATTGGGATTCGCAAGCTTATCAACCATTCCGGTAATGTCCCAGACTTGCAGCTTTTAGAAATTTATAAAATGTACGATGATTTATTTGCACTTGTTGCACAACTCCAAGAAAGTGGGCAAATCTAAACAATTTCAGATTTTTAAAAATACTTCCTTAATCTTTGAAATGTCTTGAGCACATTCAATGGCCTCTATATACTTATTCAGAAGAGCTGATTAAGTGGTACCAGATTTTTCAATTGACTGTTGGCCGCTCAGGCAAATTAACTTTATAATCTTAAACTACACAAAAGCCCAACTTATAAATATTCTGCAAACTTAATTGTAGGCCTGTACACAGAGGCAGACTAGGACAGGTGCAGAGGTAGGGGAGAATAGTTTCTTCCTCCTCTTTTCTTCCATTTAACCACGAAAGTAATCATGAGAAAAAAACCAAGTCTACTTGCATGCTTACCAATGAGACAGTGTCCAGTGGTGACTCCCACAATTTTACCAATACTACAACGCTTCATAGATATTGGTTGGTTAGATCTGACTAAGTCGGGTATAGGCCAAATCTCCAGCATGATGATGCTTGAGTTATTCTTTGACCACCTTTCATTTGTGATTTTGTATGCTTCTTCCTTAAGAAGTAGCTTACACGTAGAAGGTAGTACCCCAATGTCAGCCTTACTAGGTACTATGCTACAAGAGGTAACCAGCCTAGCAAGTCCAATCGGCTTTAATATTCCCCATTATGTTGAAATGCCCTCGCACCCGCGTAAGATGGATGTTGAATTGTTCAGCTATCTCGTTAAGAGATGAGAGATAGTTCCAGGCTACTTTCGACATAAGAAAGCCTGATTGTAGGACCTTAATTGCAGCATGACTATCCGTTAAAATGCTAATATCTCATACAAATATTACATTATACTTAATCAAATCTATGGCCTCCTTAATTGCAATGAGCTCTGCCTGAAAAACACTATAGTGATTAGGAAGGCGAAAAGAGAGGTTTAGATTTAATTCCTCGCAGAAAACCGCACAGCTAGTTTTACCATCCATCGTCGAGCCATCCGTGAAAAAACTAATCGCATCGGGCTTCGTAACTGCTTCACTCGCCTGGTCCTCTCTGGAGGGAATATCAGTTATAAATTTAGTCTCGAGCTATGATGACGGGATGGTTAAGTCGATTGATTTGGGAATTCTTTTATTATTTAGAATAGTGTCCCTTAGTATTGCAGGTCCACAGGGAAGTTGATATGAGCCTATAGCAGCTGTACAAGCAGCCATCTGTTTTTCTAAAATATCAAGATGGATAAGACGAAAGAGAATCTCCAGCGCTGACTACAGAGGTATAAAGTACATTGGCTTTATACCTCTGTAGTCAGACTAAGCCCCCATCCTTTCCCAACGGGATTTTTACAGGAGCATAGCGCTACAGTAGCTTTCTTTACTCTTTCCAAAATATTAGGCTTCCAATTTAGTTTGTTGTCCGCAATAAGAACCAAGAATTTTACTTTATCAGTGATTTTCAAACCAACTCCATTAGGAGTGGGTGGGCAAAAAAGGGAAGTTTATGCTTCTTGGAAAAATAACCACTTCAGTTTTAAGTGGATTAACATTTAGACCGTTGGTCCATATGATTAGAATACCAAAGGCATTCTGCATGAAATCTCTTAGGGTACTTAGATATTTACCAAAAATACCAATTGCAACGCGTCCGCATAAGCAATCACTTTAGGGCCCTCCCCCTCCAGGCTTAGTAACAGGCTATTTATGACCAAGTTCCAAAGAAGGGAGGGTAATACACCTTGCGGTGTACCTCTACACACAAATTTACGGACGGATGCGTCACCAATTTTAACCAAAATGACCCTGCTCCTAAGCATCTGATCAATCCAGCAGTCTAGTGATACATCCACCCCTAAATCTGAGAGTACCTACGTATTCGCATCCGGTTTGACATTGTTAAAGGCACTTTCTATATCACAAAAAGTGACCAGGGAGAATTCCTTATGTTCGAGCGATTTCTCGATAGGGCATATGAGGAAGAGTACTGCCGATTCCACCGATTTACCTTTACAGTAAGCATGCTGAGATGCAGACAGCTTAACCGCCTCAATCGAGCCTCTAACACAAGCTTCTATTTGTCTCTCCAGAATTTTTAATAAAAAAGAAGATTAGCTAATTGGCCTTAGGTCTTTCGGACCGCAGTTAGAGCGTTTTCTTGCATTAGGTATAAAAATAACATTTAAGATCACCTCAAGCCAGGGATCCGTTAAATCAGAGGTCTGTTGAATGTCGGCTGGAATAATGCCATCCGGACCTGCTGATTTAAACGGCTTAAAACTATTTGCTGACCGCAGGATGTTCATCCTGCTGACATCTTCCCATCTTCCCAGCGAGCCTAAAAGTCGTGTTCGCCTTTGGCAGAACAAGCGGAGACTCGGAACAGCCCAGAAAATTAGCTTCCACTACAAGATCTAAAGATTCTGCTCCCGTTGTAGTCCACATCCCATCCGGTCGTTGAAAATAACTTGGAATGGCAGGACAAGTTGATAAGACCTTAAGTAGCCTTTTCTGAGGTGCCTCAGAAAACCCCTGTATATTTTTACAGAATAGCCTCCAGGATTTGATTTTGGCATTTCTTTATTTATATTTATAAGGTTTGAGGACATCCCTATAGGAGTTCCAGTCCGCGTCATGTTTATTTCTTTTTGCAATTTTGAAGAGTGTCTTGCATTCTAGGCGCATTACTTGTAGTTTCTTAGACCACGACAGTAAGTGAGATTTAACCTTAAGCCTGCTGTGAGGACACGAACCTGAAATAGCTTCATTGAAAGCATTAGACATCCTATCAACCCAAGACATCTAATCCCTGTGTAGATTTGGGAGATTCAGGAACCACATCAGATAAAGACTTACCTAGTATAGTTCTAAAGGTATTCCAGTTGGTATTCCTCCTGTTTCTAAAGATAGGGGTCGTATAGAGTACTTTATGTCCACTCCATATTGTAGATAACAATGGTCAGAAAAGGAGTGTTCATTATGTTAGCCGGAGGAACGATTTATCCATCATGCTGTAAGTATGCTGATACCAGCTGATAACTGCTAGCAGATCTGCATCGCTGTAATCGGAAAGCAAAAAAATCTTAAGATTATTCTTGGCAAGAATGCACGAACGAATCCTAACTTTACCTTGCACAAACAACAGCTTACAGTTCGTAGCTCTAAGCCTAAGAACCCGATCTTTATTGACACATGGTTCTTGAATCAACACGACATCTACCATATCTTCCTCCAATATTAGAGCAGCCGATGCTGTCTTAAAGTGATGAAGGTTTATTTGCAATATTTAAAGCACCCTGCTTAAGATCATTTTTCTTCACGTTGACTTTTGAATTCCGAGAACCAGAAGACTCTAGGGGTCCACAGCTGAGTAACCCCATTGACATGGGCAACTCATGGTCCAAATGAATAGAAATTGTGTTATTGTCGTCAGGACACTCAGCCTCAACCGAGGATCCGTACATAGCGGATGTACCCTCGACTGGTTCTAGTATCCCTGACATTATAGCCTCATCCTTCTTATAAACCTTAAGCGTTACAGAGCTTAAACCATAGCTTATAGTGCCACCAGTCTTTGTCAGCTCCGCCACCGATTCTTTATTGACAATGATCACAACAGATGTAAAGTCGTTATTAACCTCCTCCATCTTGGCAATCTTCCAATTATGAGAAGGTAGCTCTGGGTTGCCAATCTTTATCTGTTCCAGAATCTCTGTGGGATCACAAGGCTCAGCCGGAATACAAGCACGAGCTCTGGGCCTGCTTGGTATGTTCTCCACAGCAGTAACTTCCAGTCTGACTCCAGACCAGACTTACCTTAGGCTACTAATTGCTTTTTTATATAGGTCCAGAGACCTCTGGTTGGCACAAACTGGCAACTTGATATGGTTCCTGTACCAACCACCATCGCGGGCAACCCCAGGGTTCTCCAGCATAATACCGAGGAAGGAAGCGGTTAAAACCCCTTTCCATCTTCCTACAATCAGCAGAAACGACACTGCAATCCTCTTTTGCCGCATCAATAACAGCTACGAAAAGCGGGTCCATTAAAACCTCGCTAAAAGATCTAATTGTAGTCGCCTGCAATTTAGATCTTTTAACGTCGTTAGGAGATTCTTCCTGAGATCTCTATCGTTTAGATATGGAGCTCTCAGTAGAACCTCCCTGCATAGGCTGCATAGAACTCGTAGCCCTTTTAACCCACTCCAGTGTGGCAATGTCTTTAACAGGTCTTTTGGGCGACCGAATTACCTAAATACCCGTTTCTCCTTTTCTATGTTAACCGGTTTTAAGAGAGTATCGGCCGCTTTGTTTGTTGTCGATTTATTATTTTTATTTAACGTATCCATATTTCGTCCCACGAGTAGTGGAGAAAGAAGGTCGTCCTTGCAGATATTCGCAATACCAGGATAAGGCTAAATACATATGAAGGACGCCAGGTATCCCGAGGCTCCGTTTGAGACTGAGTTATTTGAAAAGGGCCCTTAGCCAGGTTGATTATCAGCATGGGTTGCGTAACACCTTAATCCAGCTTTTATTTTATAGTGCTAACACTCGCATCTAATATTAGGCTGACCGAGGTCACAATTGGCCAAAACAAGTTGACCCGCTCCACTGCCTACCTTATTGAGCCGCACCCACCAACCAGTTTGTTCTGTAACCTACGACCGGCAAATTTGGGAGCTGCTCTATAGGACCTTTTACTTTGGATGAACCTAAACCTAGCAAATGGTTATTTTGACCTTGAAACGTTTATCTTGTGTTAAAACTTTCATATTTCGTGCATATTATTAGCATTAAAGATACTAATTACGCCAGAGTGCTTTAGAGGACACCTCATGCAATCATTCAAGTTTTATTTACAAATTAAGTTTTACCGTTAGGTTGACTGATTTACGTGATTTTAATTTATAGTCAGATTGGCTAATATATTGAGTTAGTTTCAAAATTCCTCAATTTTAGTCATTAAAAATTTCCATCTTCTCTCATAATCATCTGTTGGTTCCAATTTCCAACTTCCAACTCTCATAACCATACATGACAATGGGTCTGACCAAAACTGTTCTTTGACAAAGTTCTTTAACTTTCGTAGAGGATTTAAGGTATGAAAGGTATGGTTACTGGCATAAAATGCTCTTTGGTATTATTTTCAGTACAAATATTATAAGTTTAGGGATCTGTGGTACCGAAAACTCGTCACCACTTCCAAAATCCATTTTGTCTTGTTCTATAAAACCTGTAATCATATATTTTGTTCGAGACTCGTACATATAATCCTACAAGTGGATCTAGTAATTCTACCTTTGGGTTGAAAAGCAAAATACCCATATACACATTTATCAAACGTAATTGCCCTTAGTACTTAAACGTGTACTTAAGCTTATGACGAAGAGTCTACACCCACTTAAGAATATATACTTTCAACACTAAGGTTCTTGGCAATCTTGCAAACCTATCGTCATCAACGTATTTATGTTACACCTTAACATATAGCAATTGTTGTAACAAGTGGAATATAATTTATACATGTAAAATATTTTACTCATATGAATGACCTTGATCCTCAGCGGGGAATTTCAATATCATGTTTGATTTTAAAAAGTACGGCCTTTATTTGATTTTTTGTACAAAAAAAAAAAATAATTAAAAAAAAAATTAATAATCATTGATCCGGACATAATGTAACAACAAAATCCGGTATGATTTTTTCAAGTCACCCATACCCCATGCGACTAACACTTACATTGCTACATTTTTCATAATGAGACAGTTGATTAGACATGCCTTAAGATGAAATCGAAAGGAGGGAAGAACGTGCAATGTATCATTATATAATTTGATTCTAATTGTTAAAATATGCAAAATGAATTCGCGATGTTAGGATCGAGTTACTAAATGTTATACGTTACATAGTTACATACGCTACAGATGTGATACTTATCTGAAGGTCTTTTTCAAAATATTTCAGCCAAATTTTTGCAATTGGTGATCGTTGCAGGTCAGCCTAACGAACTATTTTACACACAATTGGAAACGGCGTTGTGGCAAGCGGCTGAGCTTTAACACTTAGACCGATACAAAATTATAAAACAAATTTCCTAAAAAATATTTTGTTAATAAAATTTGCTCAGATTTCGCCTAAAAGATACATACAAGTTTTTTCAGTAGGTCTTTTACACCGTTGCCATTCAGTCCACTTACGCAGATATCATTATATACTTCGTTTTTAAGAAAGAAAAATTCTAACATGAGATTAAAGAGTATCGGCGACAGAGCACCTCCTTACCGTACACCAGAGCTAATATAACAAAAACTCCTGATAGCTTGTTCTCAACTTTGATACAGCATTATGACTGCATTACTGATATTTGACATAAACCATAAAATAAATACATATAGTACTACCATCATAAGAAAAAAACAGTTAACCCATTGATGTTCCAGATGTCGGGTCGATAGAATATCGTTAACATTTAGAATAAATATATGACATTTAGGCGATTATACATATACAAATATTTTGATTATTTTAAAAATGATACCAGTAACGACATCTATCCTGTCAATGGGCTATACCATGGAAGTATTATGTGCATTTATATTAAGGATAAACGCACATATTTTTCGTGTATTCCCAGATATCGCAAAGCAAACTATAAGCTATTCCGATGGATTGAGTGCCTCTGCATGGCTAGTGTGAACCTCATAAGATGGTATTCACATCTCCGCAGGAGTCTGTTTTTGACAAGTTTCAAACACAGTACTGATTTACACTTGTTGAACATTAAATAATGAGAAATACTCCTTCTAAGCGTCTATTGTCGCATTGAAGTTAACATGGAAGTTCCCATCCTGGTTCCGAATAGCAATATATATCTAGGTCTGATAGTATGGTGCAACCACTCTTTTAAAAAATTATGTGAACTGCGCTTATTGCCGAGTTGTTCTACTCTTAAGACTTCAGCCTTCAAACATTCACACTTTTTATGTCAAAAAATTCGCTTAAGAGTTCTTTTACCTAGGACCCGTTGATCCATTCTCTGTAGGATATATTCTGTTGCTCAAATGCAAAACAACACTCGTCATCAAACCCATCACTTTTGGGTTATATTTTTACCGTACCTGTTTCGCTTGCGCAACCTTGACTTTATTAGGATGCAGGTAACCAGCTCAGCGATCCAACCTCTATGTAATCTCCTTATATGGCAATTAAAGGATGCTGTGGAGGAACTCTAAGGATAATATGCTCTTTTATAAGTCTTTTGCGAGGCATCGTAGAGCCTTCTGACAACAGGCGCCAGGACACAATATTTCGCCTAAATGGTACTCTTCAATATTTTTACCACATCGTGTGGGCTGTTGCCTTTCATTTTACCAAAAATGACGTAAGCCAACGTTCGCATCATAAAGTAACGTTTTTTCGTTAATGCTGTACAAAAAAGTTTTTTTAACTTATATATCCATTGATACGCTATTCAATTGTCTTCATTCCTTGTTCTGCGTTTGTTTTTACCAGTAAAGAATTACCGTATGTATGTTCATCATCATCAGTATACAAAAAACGATGATGGCAATAATACTTTTCACTATACACTACTTCTAACTACCTGCATTTTTATTATAGTAGTTCTTTCTCCAACAATAGAAAATACTTTGAATACAACAACAACAACAACAACAATAAAATAATAAAATAAACGGAACACAAAAAAAAAAGATTTTCAATGAAAATATATAGGAAAATTTAACAAAAGCTAAAGCATTTTCCTTTTATTTTGTTGCTAACTTCAAATTAGTAAAAAGAATAAGAGACACTTTTGATTATTATAAAAAGTATGTATATGTGGAATATGTTTATGTAATTTAGTGTTATTGTTGCTATGCTGTCACATTACATTTACAGGGTGATGTATTTAAAGTGTGACAAGCAAATAAAGTGATGAAAATCAGAAAAATTGCCCAGAAAAGCGTTTCTATTTAATTTTGAATTGAAAGATTCCTTCAAGGTTATTTCAAGGTCACATTACCGAATCTTAAAGTCCTTAACGATTAAAACAATTTTTATTAGGAACAAAAGTAAGGCAAGCTAAGTTTGGCAATCGGTTGATCTCATTTACTGGCTCGACACGTCTTTTACAATAGCCATTGTAAACTGTCTCCGTTTTTAGCATTGTAATTTGCAGTTGCATTGTCTAATTCCTTGAACTCACATATTTACTCTGACGTGTGATAACTTAATGACTTAAGTGTTGGTTTTTTCTGGTGGATAAAGGAAATCTTTAAAAAAACTTACAAGAGAACATCATAATCTTGCAAGAGTTTCGGATTCTTACCGACTAAACCCTAACCCCCAATTTCCTTTGCCATTTAGCCTAATGGGACTATAACGATGAGCTTTTCTTTACGATGCCGGCTCAGCTCAAGAGATTAGTCGATGCAACTACGAGATTAGGAATTTAATGAAAACTCCTAGTATCGTTCATGAAATAAAAACTCCAAAAGTGATAAAACTCCATTTACTCTTCCAGCTTAGACACTGCAGTGGTCAATTGAACTTCAAGATAGTGTAGCATCGATTATCATTCCCAGGTATTTAATAGCAGGGATATTGACACAATATATTGTCCACTTACTTAAGCTTTATGCTTTATGTCCTTTTCCTACTGGAGATCAGAAAAACCGATAGAATATAACTTCTAAAAAACTTTTGCGCTTCAAAGACATATTTCTTCCATCTCTCCTCTATATAATTTGGCATCACACAACTGCCACATCGTACATAAAGCCAACAACATGGCGTTCCACAACGTATGATCTAGCACCGACCCTTATGGTACTTTTCCGGTTATATATGCTAGTCTTTTTTGCCTCCATTGCTCTCGTACTTTAAAACTATATTTCCAACCTCTTATCATAACTCTTCTCTAAGGCTTGCCCCAAAGATCGCAGTTTATCTTTTGCACAATTCTTGAAAGCATCGCTGTTTGTTTGCTTTGCTGAAATTCTTAAGTATTAAGAACCTCAGAATTGTTGCCGAAACTAACATATCGTTTTGAGCCTTGCTTGCTGATGTAAGCGTCTAACTCGAAGGCTATTTCCATAGTCCACAAGTATACTGGAACCTTAATTTTATCTGTTGATCTCCTTGAAATTGCTGCATCACAAGCTATTGTGATATCATCTGTCATTTGAGACATTTGATTTTTTACAGTTGATGATTTCAACTATTTAGAAATTATCAATTGTCTCTAGTTTACCTCCACGCGGTAGCACCTGGTTAACTTTGTCTCGTATGGTTAATGTATCACAATGGCTGTACTTCTAGAGGCGAGTGTAATAACACTATAAACAACAAAACGCAATGGATAAAACAAACAAGGTACTTAATATCCTAGGTGGCAGACCTAGGGTATTAAGACTGAAAAAATGCAGCCTCCAATGAAAAAGAAAGTTCATTCGTCAGAACAAATGCCGAGTGCATCAACAAATATTATAAACAGTAAGGAGTTGTTATATAAATTTCAAAAATGGAGAAACGCGCAGCTGAGCAATGAAGTTGCTGAACTTAAGAGAGAGAATTCTACACTAAAAAGGGTAAAAATAGCAAAGCTGAGGCAGCACGAGTGTGAAAAAAATAACACTGAATAGAAAAACCCAAAAATACCACTGCCTCCACCCATTTATGTGAGCAATATCAATAATTTCGAACATTTTCGACAAAAAGTAATAAAAACACTAGTGAATCAAATAGTGGCATTAAAATTACCTTTCAAAGTGAAAATGATTCCAGAAAGGTCAAAAAATTACTGGAAGAATTAAAAAAAGAACCCAGTAACCAACTAGAAAATATCGAATATCACATCTACCAGCTCAAGAGCGAAAAGGCTTATAGAGTGGTAATCAGAGGCTTACCATCTTTCAATAGTAACGCTGAAATTAAAGCAGACTTAGAAAAAATGGGACATGATGTCGCAGGTATTATCAACATATACAAAATGGTCACAACTAATGGAGTGAAAGACAGGAAACACTTTCCATTGTTTTACATTGACTTATAACACAAAAACAACAATAAAGAAGTATGCGGCATCAAGAAACTTGCGTACTGTACAGTTAAAATTGAGTCACCTAACATAACAAGATCCACAGTTGGATTATCCTATGCGCAAATCACCAAATTATCTGCTGATGAATCAAATCAAAACAACAAACACATAGAAGTTAATAACGAGTCTAATAACTTTGAAATTATTCAAATCCCTAGTCAAATTCAACAGACACTTGGTCACTTAGCAGAAAGGGTGGCAAAACTGGAATGTAATTTCTTTCCGCCAAACAAAAAAGTCAGCATATACACAAATGATTAACTCATTCCTACGCATTGTAACCTGGAACGCTAATGGGCGAAAAAAACGAAGTATTTCTCCAAACGCAAGCAACATAGATATTGCACTTATTTCAGAAACGCACTTTTCCAACAAAAGCTTTATCATAATAAAGGGATTTAATTCCTACTGGACAACCCATCCTAGTGATAGAGCCAGAGGTAGTTCAGCTGTACTAATTAAAAATAATATCAAACATAATCGACAAGAGGATATTCGCGAAAGCTGCATGCAAGCAACTGTTATCTCAATCCAATATAATGGCGTAGATCTAAATATTGCGGCGGCATACTGTCCTCCACGGCATACACCAACGAAGTCGCAATTTAATAAATTCTTCAATAGACTCGGTCTAAAATTTATTATTGAACGGGACTATAATATAAAACATACAGTTTGGGGTTCCAATCTAACTTCTTCTGGGAAAGTAAATGCTTTGTTCAATGCCATTCATGAAAACAAATGCAAATACTTGTCTCCAGAGGACCAAAGTATTGGCCAACGGATGCAGGAAAAATACCAGATCTACTTGATTTCTTCATTATAAAAGGTGTTTCATCCAGTTACACTGAAATCGAAGGATTTAACGACTTAACATCTGATCACATTCCTGTACTGTTGTCAGTAAGCGTCATCAAGAAAAAGAAAAAGCAAAACCTTACTAACAGATCCACGGATTGGGATCTTCCAAAAATTGTAAGAGCTAGTTTAATTAAAAGTTAGTATTAAGAGTAATGAAGAATTAGAACAAACAAACAAACAAACAAACAAACAAACAAACAAACAAACAAACAAACAAACAAACAAACAAACAAACAAACAAACAAACAAACAAACAAACAAACAAACAAACAAACAAACAAACAAACAAACAAACAAACAAACAAACAAACAAACAAACAAACAAACAAACAAACAAACAAACAAACAAACAAACAAACAAACAAACAAACAAACAAACAAACAAACAAACAAACAAACAAACAAACAAACAAACAAACAAACAAACAAACAAACAAACAAACAAACAAACAAACAAACAAACAAACAAACAAACAAACAAACAAACAAACAAACAAACAAAACAAACAAACAAACAAACAAACAAACAAACAAACAAACAAACAAACAAACAAACAAACAAACAAACAAACAAACAAACAAACAAACAAACAAACAAACAAACAAACAAACAAACAAACAAACAAACAAACAAACAAACAAACAAACAAACAAACAAACAAACAAACAAACAAACAAACAAACAAACAAACAAACAAACAAACAAACAAACAAACAAACAAACAAACAAACAAACAAACAAACAAACAAACAAACAAACAAACAAACAAACAAACAAACAAACAAACAAACAAACAAACAAACAAACAAACAAACAAACAAACAAACAAACAAACAAACAAACAAACAAACAAACAAACAAACAAACAAACAAAC